>QOCX01000648.1:0-34127 GCA_005959815.1 Sarcophaga bullata | reverse complement strand
TTACCTACTGCATCACATCTTTGATGTCATTTAAATACGGCAGTTTCTTATAGGTCCATAAAGGCTAATGTTGCGTGTACACCGCAGTTTTCATGAACCTTGACCACGATATATGGCCAGTTGCGCTGTAGTAGTGCAAGGTCGCTGTAGCGTAAGGCATAAACCTCTCTGATTATAGCAACCGAAGGACCCAGAACTACAGCACTTAATAAAGTGATGGTAGGGGACCAAACTCTCATTGCCTATAGCCCTTCGCATTGAATTTCGCTAACCAATGTCGTATAAATGTTGGCAACCTTATTTGGTTCTGCTATCTGCCCCCACAGAAGGCGTTGAAATGTCCCCCTTTTTTTACCACGCTTCATATTATGCTGCTGTTTGTCCCCTTAAGTTTATGTATATGTGTGTTTATGTGTTTATGTCCTGTTTTCTGGTTTGTATTTGTATATGTAACTAAGTAAGTGAGAATGTCTGTATATGATTGCGTGTATCTCTCTGTGTGACTGTAGACTGATGAGGGAACAAGTTAATTCAGTTAAAGGACATAAAGCTGCTGCTACTTTTCCTCAAAATACTGCAACAACAACAACAATAACAATAATAACAACAAATATTATCACTGCTTTTCTCTAATTTTCTCCAAAAATTTTTGAAGGCGATTTCTGTATGTATTAGTTGGTTAAATGCTAGACTTGTAACAGTATGTGTGTGTATGATGTAAGTGTGTATTTTAAGTTTGTTATTCATAAAATTGTTCGAAACTTTTAAGTAAATGAACAATAATGACAAGTAGTCTAATGTTTCCACTGCTAACACGCTCTGTCTCTCCTCTATACTCTGGCATGCATTGAGCCATATATGGAGACATACAATACGTGTATAAAGTATAGTGGAGGAAGAAGAAGAAGAAGAAGGCATTAGCTATGCTACTATTTTGCATTATTATTAGTGTAAAATGCATTTTATATGTACGAGTATAATACAATATAAAGATAGATTGCATATATTAAGTAGTCCTTCTATTCTCTTCTTACTGCTCTTCTCTTTTTTTTTCCATTCCTCTCTCTCTGTATCTAATGATAACTGAAAAAGGAGGGGTAAGAGCTAAGGAGAGTTATTAGTACAAGCATTAGTATTGAAAATTAGTAAGGCTTGTGATGTGAGGCATGGAGAAGTGGATGGCAGTTTTATTACGCCTTCTAATGGTGGTGGTATGATAATATTTTGTTTGAAAACTTACCAGCTTTAAAACATTTAAATGCATACAAACACATACACACACATACACATACATTTACAATTGTCTGGATTTATAGAGAACATATTCAAATTTAGAATATTTTTTGTTTAAACATTGCAACACCGCAGTAAATACAGCTAAGGAAAGGCTAAGAATTGTAAGTAGGATGGAGAAGGCAAGTTTCATTATGGGGTTGTACAGCCTGGACTTAACTTGTACGCTTTCAAATTGTGTCTGTATGTGTTTGTATATTTTGTTTTAATTAAAGAATTTATCAAACATGCACATTATAGCAACAAAACATAAAATCAATAAATTTTATGCACAAAAACAAGAAAAAAAAACGAAACAAGAGAGAAAAGAAAATTAAGAAATATTTCCTCAAATTATTTAAAAAAAACAAAATTTAGATTTCTTTTAATGGAATATTTTAATTACTTACTCAGGATATAATGAAAGAAACATTTCAATGGGAAAACTTTATTACCTTAAAAGATTTCTTAATTTTCTGTAAATACATTCTCTTCCCCACTCCCCACTTTCTTTATTTAAAGCAAATCAGTTGAATTGTTTCATTACAGGGGATATTGTTGAACTTCAATAGATTTCTCTTAAAAAACACTATATTTCCGATGAATATCATGGAACCTCTACTCATATTTAAAGTTTGAAGTACTCATCATATTCATACTAAACAACACGTATGATGTTGTTGATTTCGATCCTCCTTTACTCAACATATGCGAGACTAACAAAATAAGTATGATTCGAGTACAAACACTAAAATACTTACTAGAAGGTTGTGTGTTTGCTCTGCTTGCCGGTCGCCTTTTTTGCTTATGTGTCCTTTTTGTTGTTGTTGTAAAAGCAACTATAACTACCACTGTAAATTTTTATAAATGATTCGAATCATACGAATCATGTTATGAGTCAAAACGAGTAGGCTTATGAATCAAACATATTTCGCATGCATGAGTTTGATGTCAACATTGTACGCATATCATTGAAATCTGTACATATAAATCAACGTTGTAGTGAGTACGAATGAATCAGAACGTAGTTCAATCCCAATATTGTTGACTCACTTATATTCAAGCTTCATGGATGCTTATGAGTAGCGAAAAAACGATTCATTGCTGTTCTCTGATCCACATCCAACTTCATTGAAATATACTTTATCCTTCGCATAATTTTTGTGTCTTTACTAATGAATGTGTCTTTACTAGAACGTTTTTTTTCTTGTTTAGTGTTGAAAAAGAATAATTTGCGAAGGTTGCCCGTACTTCTACTATGCATACAAGAGAAAGTTGTCTTCTGCGGATACCCTTAAGAAAATTAGTTTTCAGTTGGACCTGAACTCATCAGATCCTTAGCTATATAATGCTTAGGATTAAAGAACACATTGTGTTCATTAAAGATTATAATTTTTCTGTTTCTTATATTGTGAATGGCATTGTGCAAACCCTTTATCATGGAAAACTAGCACTTTTTTTCATAACTTTAAAGTTTAGGCCTTCCCCTCCCGTTATCCTCCTCCTTTTACAACTCATACACTCCTCGCATCTATTTATTGTTAATTTTTATAAATATTTATCAAACTGGCTGATGATGTTGATGATGATGTTGCTGCTTGTGTTGCTCCTGATTCACAAATACAAAATGGGAGTCTTCTTGGTCAACAGGGGCTTGATTGCATGCGGCAGCATGTGTTGTAGCATGTGTATTTTCGACGTCTATTGTAAATTTTATTTCGCCATTAAAAAATCTAAAAAAATAAAAGCAATACATCGAGCACAATAAAGAGAGAAAGAGAGAGTGAGAGAGAAAGAAAAGAAAAAAAAGTTTTTTTTGGCATTTTTAATTTATTATGTCTGTCAATGATTTCTTCGTTTTTTGGCAATTGCCAAAAAATTTTTACAATAGCAGAAAAGCAAAATAAAAATTAAAAAAAAAAAAAATAAAATCCGCCAAAAAACAAGAAGAAGAAAATTGACCAACACTCTTTGGAACTTAACTTAAAGAACAACAGGAGAGCGAGATAGAGCGAGAAGCATCATGTGACCATGGGGTTTAAGTAGAGCCCCTTTACTTTACAGCAAAATTTGTGTGTTTTTTTTTCTTTTTTAGAGAAACGAAATGATAAAGCATTACGGCCAGTTGGTTACTATTGTACTGGACTGGTCAACAAAGCAAGCAAGGCCAGGCAAAGCAAAACAAAGCGTTGTAAAAGCGTTGACTGAAATGAAGGGCGAAGTGTTAAAAATAATGCTGCATATGTGTGTGTATGTGTGTGTGTGTGTGTGAAAAATAGAAAAATAAAATTAAATTTTTATACACATGCAAAATACAAATACAAATATAAACACAAATACAAATACAATAAAAAAAACTCGGAAAAAGAGAAGCGAGTAGCGAATACGTAATTTTGCATTTTTATAAAAATTCCGCGAGTTTCTTGCTGTTTTTTCTTGTTTTTTCACATTTATCCTTACAATTGTACTGTATGAACACATGTATGCACTCGTGCATACATATATACGTACATATGTACATATGTATGTACATGTGTATGCATTGATAGATTTAAAAAATAATGATTAACAAAATAAGTACAAAACATAATAATGCTCACTTGCGTTATTCTTAAACAGCAGTGGGAAATTAAATAGAAATGGATTTTATAATCCTTTCATAGGAATTAAGGCAGGAATGTGACCCAGCGTCTAACACCTCTTATGTTGTTTGTATTAATTTTATACAGTGGTGGGACCTACTGTTTACTCTTAGAGTTTTTATTAATAATCTGCTGAGAGATATCTGACCTTTGAATTGAACCGTGGTCTTAGGTCTAATGCGCCAACACAGCGATTTTATCTGGGCTCCGTTAAGTCTTTCTTGTAAAACTTTATCTATGTCCGTTTGAACAGAGTCTTTGCTGTATTTTGGATAAGAAAAAAAGGAAATCTCTTCGTAAATGCTCGTCTTTATGAGAAACTGACTGAGGTACCTTGGCTCAGGAACAAAATCGAATTGTTTGGAATAGAATTTGTCAAGGTTATTGGTTGGTTTTCATTTGAGAATGAAACTAGATTAAGGAGATAGAATTTGGAGGGCGTAACAATGGGCCAAAGAACCAAAAATTTATTAAAAACTCGTAGAACCTTAAAAAAAACCCATAAAATGTGTTGAGAGCGATACAATTATTTCATGAATGAATGAATCTTTCTTTCTAATTTTCTTTTATCAACTGTGTCTGTATACGTATATTGTTGTTTTGTTTTTGTTTTTTTAATCCACTTTCATTACTATTTCTCTGTTTTTGTTTTGTAATACACAAATGACCACCATAAAGTAAAAGAAATTGTCCAATGGAAGTATTTGAGTTTCGCTAAAGTATTGCAGATTTGTAGGTAAGGCAATGGCAGTAGTAGTAGTAGTGGTAACAGTACAGTTATGTTGTTTTATATAGCATTGTTTTCCTTAATTAATGTTTAATCAGCATAAGTCGTTAAAAATTAAAATAAAAAAATTTAAAAAAAATTCCCCAAAAAAAAAAAAAAAAACTTTCACGCGAAACTCATTCACTTGCTGAAGGGGGAGTAGCGGGTATCAACAGTAGAAAAAACTAAAATAAAACCAAAACAACATCAGTAACAACAACAACAACAATAAATGGTAAATACTTACACTTGCGCGATTTTTTTTTTATTATTTCTTTGGTTGTTAAACATATTCTACTCTTCATATGCCGTCCCACCCTCTCTCTCTATCTCCCTCTCTCTCTTTCTTTAACTCTTTGACGATTTTGCAAAAATGGGTGTCTGCATGGGTTGGTTCACTGCCTAGGTTATAAACACTTTTTTTCTTTTTTTTTTTTTGGTTGTTGTTTTTGCAACGCATAAACTCAACTCAAGTGACCAAAAAGCCAAAAATACACAGGCCACTACCTCTGTATCACATGTATGGATCCATAAGTATGTCTGTTCTTGTGAAAAATCTAAGGAGTAAGAGGCCAGAGGTAGTAAGTCTTGGGGGTGGTATGACTGTGTTTGTTTAAAATACGCTGCCTTACCGTGTTTTAAGACCCTGAGTTATTTTCCAAAGTTTTGTTAAAAGAGTAGGTGGTGGTGGTTGCTGGATAGATGGATGCATGACTATTCGTTGGTTTGGGGCTAAGTAGATGGGTACATAAGTTGTTGTGTGTTTTTGGTTCATTTTTTTTATTTTATTTATTTCTTATAACTGTTGTTGTTCCTGTTGTCGATGTGGAATAAAAAATGGAACAAAACATTATAGAACGAAAATATGTAAATATTTTACTGTTATACTTTCCTTTTTCTATTTTGACCAATATTATATAAAAATCTGTATATGGGTGATTCCATGATGGAAGTGAATAATGTGTACAAGCATTATCTCTTCTAGAGGGGGAAAGGAAGTGGTTGAGTTTACTTTTTCACTGCTTTTAGATTGTCTAATTGTTCCCAGCGCAGTCCTGTATTAAGTATTTTCGTTAATGGAGTGTGGAAGACTCAGTTAAAGTTGGACTTCCACTTTTTAAATTTTTTTCCTGCAGTCTGTCAATGGCATCCTTTCAAAGCCACAGCTTAAGTACTACATTAGAGTTTTATGCAGAGCGCTATGGTGAACCTTTATATTCGTTACAGTTCAGTTGCCTGTACACAAATCGCGACTTCCTTATATATTTACTCGACCGGCTATCAATGTTGTGTTAGCACCAGCTGCTAGAGCGTTCTTTATCCTACCTCATCTGACTAATAGCTGTCTGGCCTTGTTAGTTTATTAGTACATTGCCATAATTAATCTTTCAACATTTGGCCTGCAGGCGAAACCCTTTTTTAACGCACTAAGTTCTTCACCGAGTCTAGCGCACTCGGAAGCTCCGTGTTCTGTTGCTTACAATTTATCTGCATAGTTTGTGGTACAAATAATTGTCTTCCAGTTGAAATTGTAGATTTTGTAGGCTTTGTTAGAAGGACTTACGATTAAATATGCCCATTACAACCCTTCAGTTGAGATCACAAACTAGCTTCTCATAACCAATTACGTTGTGTGTGTTAATTTTACACATGAGTGGCGGGACCAACAGTTTTAAGTCGACTCCGAATTACAGATTTTGGAGAAACTTTTCATTGGCAATTTTAATTACCAGGGAGTTTACGCCAGAAATCTACTTAGAGGATGTCGCCGAAGAAATATTTTCATATTTTCATTTTGATGTCTAACTTGGGGTTTGAATCGTGGCCTTACGTCGAATAAGCCTACTATCTACTAGACTACGGCGACTTCATATGGCAATATTGGTGCTATTTAAAGTAATTCAAAGTCAATTACCACTGACGCAAGCTGCCTTTTTCACCCCTAATATTCAATAATGCCCAGTTTCGCATCAGTGATGACGTCAAAGAACTTTATAGCCTCCTGTAAAGTCATCACATGGCCACCATTTACTAACTTCCCCGGTGCACTTTTATCCGTACAGCTTTGGTTTTCTGTGCATCTTATTCATGACCGGCATTATAAGTCATTTCTCTATTCTCACTATCTATGGAATTTGATACGTATGTTATATAGGGAAAGACCCATATGTACATATATGTTGTCTTTTTGTTAGAATTTTATAATTATTTATTTCATTTTTATGTCGCTGTTTAAAATCTATCCATCATCATCAGCATCATCATCATCATCATCAGCATCATCAGCGTCATCGTTTCCCACTTTTATTTGAACTTCTTTGGCGTTTTAATTTCTTTTTTTTTCTCCTGCTTTTTTCATTCATTATTATTGTATATTTCGTTCGAAGATCGTGGTTTATTTCTATTTTTCAGTATTAACAAAATAACAATCACCAACAGAATATAAAAAAAGAGGAAAAAAAAAGAAGCAGAAAGCTGACCAGTGCAGAGCAGTGGCTGTTCCAAACAGACACCACAAAATTGTTGCGAAAATGAATTCGACCAATAATAGCAAGGGTATGGGTGGGGGTAAAAGTGTTTTTCTTTTTTAGTTTTTCGTTTTATTATGAGCACCTTTTCCAAAATAAAAACAAACAAAAAAAAACAAAAAACAATAATTTTTGTTTTTGGCTTACAACAGTGGCACAAATAAAACACATGCCAAATAAATTCGCGGCCACTAAAAAACGTAAA
Source organism: Sarcophaga bullata (assembly GCA_005959815.1). NCBI lineage: Eukaryota > Metazoa > Arthropoda > Insecta > Diptera > Sarcophagidae > Sarcophaga > Sarcophaga bullata. The sequence continues at coordinate 26,714 of QOCX01000648.1, read as the reverse complement.
AAAAAATTCGAAATAAAAATATTATACGAGGACTATAGATTTACTAAAAAAGAGTACAAAAAAAAACAAAAAAAAAAAAGAAATACGATGTGAAGAAGAAAAAAAGTAACATAATTTTGGGCAGTACACATAGAGCTTACACTAGGGATCAATGCAATGCCAAACGCCAGGTTATGTAAAAGAATGCAATCATTTTAACAAAATAATTTCCGTAAATTTCATGGAACTTGATTACTAGGAAAGGAAAAGGAGATAAAGTCTCTCAAAAATATAATTTTCTATGTACAGCGGTCCGTTTAATATTGTTCTATTACTAGTTCTGTCTTTAAATATAAAGCTGTCTCAGTCATCATTACTGACTCTAAGAGGTATGCAAGAAGGAATGTTGATGTCCGTTTGTATGTTCGCACCCCCCAAGAACAGAAAATTTCATTCGTCGAAGGATACTTTTGTAGCCTACAGCGACTCTTGCATGCACAATGAATGTTCTAAACTTTGTTAAGCGGTTTATGTCTCTGCTTATTGAAGTTCCTACTGGTCAGTGTAAAGCACATGACATTTAGTAACACTATCCGGCTCTAAGGTAATATTTACAAAAAATACTTGGCAGTTAAATTCTTGAAGATTCCTATAAAAGCCGTATTTTACCTTAACCTTTAAGGACATTAAGCTCTTCAAAGAACAAATTCTTTTAAGGAGCTGCTTAAAATATAAAGAGAGTTGTGGAGAAGACTTTACAAAAATGAAATTAAAATAAAAAATAACAACAACAATAACAACAACAGCAGAAAAGTAACACAGGGAGAAACATAAACTTAATCATCATCGAAATCATCGTCAGAGCAGAGTCATTGGTATTCAACGTCAACACCGTTATTTAGTCGTTTTGAACGATTCAACAATAAAATAAAACACAGGATGTAAGTGAATGTCATATAATGCATGTGTATGCATGTGTATGTATGTATGTGTACTGTTGTGTGTTTATGAATGTGTAAGCTCTGTAGCCATTACTGTTGCTGTTAGTGCCATTGGTGATATTTCATTATGACGTTGACCACTTGGTACACCACCACCCTGTATTTATTTCTACTTAAACCACTTGCTTTCATTTGGACTTTCTTCTTCTTTTTGTTTTTAACGTGTTTTTGTTTTTTTTTGTTTTTAATTTCATTTTAACATAAATGAGTACAACAGCAACCAAATTCAGAGTATTAACGTTTTTATTTGAGCATCCAGTAAATGTCTATGAGGATAATATGTTAAAATGCTTACCTATCCCATTCTCCTCTCTTTTCCCTTTCCTTCCTTTGTTGCTTTTTTTATTTTTTAAGGCTCATGGTTAATTTCGAAAGCAAAAAATCAAAAAAAAATTTTTTTTCATTTTTTTTGTCAATTTCTAGACTTTTATAGTTGATTTTGCAATTTTGTTTTGCTCTTTTTGGCAACTCACTTGCATTTTTTCGGTGTCGCTATAAAAATGCTGTAAAATACTCCTTCTGCTGTCTTGCTAGGCACACTGGTCAATTGCTTTGGCTTCTGGCTGGACTGTTACAATAGCAGTAAAAACCTGGTTAAAGGAAACAGTAGGCCGGTGTTTTTCGTTTTCCTTTTTTTCTATTTTCTTTTTTTTTCATTTACGTGAACATGTATTTTTATGAGTGAATATTTCTTTCTCTTTCCTTTCTTTGGCCACTTTTTATAATATGCGTCAGTTTTATATAAAGGTGGCCATATAAACGTATGTACATAAATATGTACATGGCTACCTACAAACAATCATTTTAAATTGATGTCTATTGTAATAAAAGTCATGTCAAATGCGTGTTGAATGATGTTGAAATTTTTGACAAACTTTTTTCTTCTTCTTTTTGTTGTTTTTTCATTGAAATCTGCCAAAAATGTTCACCATAAAGAGATAGGGAAACAAAAAGCCTGCAGGTACAAATAAGGAAATTTATAGAAAACTGTAGCCTTAAGGTAAAAATACGAAAAAAAAACAACTTTAGCTTTAGCCTGTAAGTATACTATAGTTTTTTGTTTTCGGTGTTTTGTGAGTCAGGCCTAAATGTATGCAGTTTTTTTTAAATTAAAAGTAAAATGCAAAGTTGCAAATATCCTTAAGCCATTGGTGGTCAAAAATGTTTTTAATTAAAATAAAGCCGACTAGCTTTAGTATCAAGAAATACCTCGGATCTTATTAGAGTTAAAACCTTTTTTTTTGGAAATAAACAGATATACATGTATACATACATAATTCGTGATTATGTAATCCTTAGGTCTGGATTACGATCAAGCTTCTTCCATCATTTATGTTTATTAATGAGCGGCCTTCGAACGATAGATTTAGGAGATACTTTTTAATGGCAATTTTATTTACTCTTAGGAGTTTTTGCTAGAAATCTGCTGAGAAATAGTCGCCGTAGAAGTGTCTTTTTATACTTCGTTTTGTCTGGGGCCTCACACCTAATAAGTCACACACTACCTACTAGACTACGGCAACGACACTATTTGGAAATAAAGCCCACAGTTATGCGATAATTCGTTATCCTTTATTGTTTTTACCGAAAGGAACAATTGCAGGGCAGTGCAATTTAAATATTGGCTTGTCTGAACATTTGACTTTTTCAACTGATTAATTTTATTGAGTTATTATGTTGGTATTGAGTTGTTAAAACTGGTAACATTGTAATTATAGAAGCCTAAAAGTAGGCATTTCATTTATAAACCCCTAAAAGTAGGCATTGAATTTATGAAAATTTTTCTTAAATATTATTTCCTACGTTTGTTAATTATTATATTTTCTTTATTAAACCACTTAATATTTACCTGGTCGTGATATTGACCAAAATTTCCTTCATCAGTAGCCGCAAATTTCAACAACGTGCCAACATTTAACCAAATACACGGGCTAAACGACCATATCAAAGTATTTTTCGTTCCATTTTTTTTTTTTTTTTGGAAGTGGTAGGCAAAACGGAAATATACCGCAATTAAAGTAACCAAACGCATATATACCATATGTATTATACCATATATGATGTAAATTTATGTACATACATATATACTGTGTATTTATGTACATGTGTAATAATATTGTAACTGTAAATCTTGTTGTTATTGTTTTTTTTTTGCAAAGAATTAAAAAATAAATAAAATATTCGCAAAAAAAAATATGAGAATATCCTACCACAAATTAAAAGAACGAGAGAAAAATTATTCTGATTTTGAGGTTCTTCTTCAGTTGTAGATTGCGGAAATAAAGGCACATTTTTAGGAACATCTATCTAAAACAAAAACATATTTTCAGGCTGTAAATATTTGTAGATATTTATTATAAGATTGCTTTAATTTTTTTCTTTCAATTTCCTGTGTAGTGTACATAAGTATTCTGCTTTTACTTGCTAAAATGTAATAAAATTTCACATTTCACAGTGACATGTTTAAACATGCAAATGTTATGCTTGCCACTGATAGGAAATGGAAATTGTTTTATGCGGTTTTATTCTGTAAACCTGCAGAAGGAAAAGAAATTAAAATTAAAAAAAATTTTGAAGACTGTAAAGGAAACATTTTAATGTAATAAAGGAAAAATGGTGAAATCCTAAGACCAAAAACATTTAAACATTTAAGAATAATAGTTATAGGACCCAGCTTAATAGCATCCTTTTTTTTGAAATTAATTTCCTCTCTGCATAGCTCTCTGAACAAGAAGTTTAAAAACCTAACAAGTGTGTTGGTACTTAACTTGACATATAATATAAAAATAATATTTACTGTTTATTATATTGTTATTGCAGCAAACAAGAAAAAAGCCTAAAAGTATGCCCACTTATGCAATTGTTTTTTTTTTTTCATTTTTTTTTTTTTTATAAAAAGCAGCTTAAGTATGTTAAGTATGGCAGAAAGCGGAACGTAAAATAAATAAAATGCAACACACTTATATCAGCATATAAAGAAATAAAAAAAAACTAAAGCATACTTTTAGGTCCACTTCCTATTTGTCATTTGTACTAAGCAAGCACGTTTTTGTATTCAGTTGTTATTCTTTCATTTGTTTGTTCTCTTCTCTTACCATTTTTGCTTAATTATATAAATACTAAAAATACATTCACATATGCGCATGCATGTGAATAGCAGCTACACAAAAGCCGCAGGTAATTTGTCTTCATTAGTTACAAAAGAGTTACAAATAAATCTAAAATACAAAGCATACTTCTAGGCTTAAGTAGATGCACACATTTACATGCATATATTTCATATGTATTTAGACAATGTATTCTTATAACAACAACAATAACAAAAAAGAAAAAAAAAAGGAACAATTTTATTAGAACTCTTTTGTTTCGCAAATGCTTACATATGTTCTCAAATGGAATGCAACTGAAAAGGATAAGAATCCTTTATTTTAGTAGGAAGTTAGTAGAGCACTTGACATAAGAAATGCGTTTCTTTTTTTTTTGCTTCTGCTACTAATTAAAATGATATTGCTGTAGTATAAGGAAATAATGACAATAAAGCGTGGGATTTTTAAACTTAAGCATGTTTAGATCTATGAATTACATAAGGATGTAATAGTTATATTTTAAAAATGTCTAAAAGTATGCTTCAAAATATTTCTTTAAAGCAATTAAAAAGATAATTAAAGAAAATGTACACAATTTTATTAAATTTTATTATTTGCTTTAATGAATTCCTAAATGTATGCTACAATTATTGAAATACATTCAGATGTCACACCAGGCCTCTCATTTGACGATTTGTGCTTAATTTTTTTTTGCTGGTTTAGACGTAATAAATCATAATTTCCCACTTTAAATTCAAAACTTAAACTCTACTTTTGCTGGGTTTTTTTTTAAATTAAAATTTTTGATTCGATTTTAATTATTGGCATCTATTGTTTTCGAGCTTTTAAATTTTGTAAAATAAACAAATTGTCACGTACTCTTACACTAACAACTAACAAAATGTAAAAATTCTAGTTTATGCAATCTAACACCCCTTAAAGTAGGCAAGACATAGTTTTTTTTATGTAGGCAGAGGTATATAAAATTTGTTTTTATATTTTCGATTTAAATTTTAAAATATTTTCTGTACATGATTTTATATTTCTTTTTAACCAATTGCATTAAGTTTTATTTGTGCTCTCTTATACATTTCTAATTTAATTTATTTTTATGTACATCATGCATACATAAGATTATATAAACAATTGTATTTCTCTATCTCTCTCTCTCTGTGTCTCTCTCTCTGTCTACTTCTTTTGGTCTTAAAGGAAATAATAGGCTTCTTAAATCAAGACAATTCAATACAACAACAGTATTTCAAAACCCTTTAACCATAACTTCTTAAACAGTCTTTTTTATTAAACTCCCTAAAAATATGCAAAATATAAAAAATTACATTATGTATACAAAAGATATGCTTTACATAAGAGCGGGTACAAGTATTTGGAAATGTTAATGAAATTTTGTGTTGTGTATTAGTTTTGCTTTCTAATTTCATTGTTGTTTTGGTAACAGAGATATGACTGACCTTATAGACAGGCAGCATTTATATATTTAAACCATAACCATATGTGTACATACCTTAAAATTGTCTTCATCGTCATGATCAACATCCTGGTGACATAATCCTATTGAGTTTTTATAATATTCATATACAAACATATACTCATACTCACATTACCTAAGTTAATATTATATTCCGTATATATATATGCTTTTTTATGTACATATATGCATATATGCTTTTCTATGTGTGTATATATCTATGCATGTATAATACAATATTTAAAATGCAGTTTAAAATCTGTTAAGAAAACATTTTTAAATTTATCTTTTAGATACATAATGCCTTAAAAAATAACAACAACAAAAATAATAAAACCAAGAGAATTTGTTTTTTAGTATCACTGTTATTATTATTATTATTATTGTTGTTGTTGTTGTTTTTATTTTAAATAAAATTTTCAACATCAAAGTTTAAATATTTTTCCTTAAAAGTATGCTACAAAACTATGCTCTTAAAGTCACATAAGAAAAATAAAAAAATACTTTATTGTAGAAAGAATCAAGGCAAGCAATGAAAAACAAAGAAAGCATAAAAAACAGTATGAGTTTTATGCAATTATTTTTAAATGCATATTTTATATACCAATACTTAAACATTTATTTTTTCTACTTTGCTGCAGTGCATTTAATATTGCATATTCTAGAATCTTAGAAGGAGTAGATAGATATTCCCAAATTTAATAAATATTGATTTTTTCTAAATTGTCTCATACTCGAAAGGAAATCAAGAAGAAAAAAAAAAAGAAGCTCAAATAAAAAAATAAATTTCATTTCAAAATCTACAGATACATACTGATTTTGTTGAATATTTTAAAGTGTGTAATAATATTAAATGGATTTTTTATAACTGAATTTTTTCCCTAAAAGTATGCTTTTAAAAAGTCTATACATTATATATGCCTAAAAGCACGGTTTGTTACATATTTTTGAGAACAAAAAGCAACTGGGGAAAACAGGGCTTAGTTTTTTTTTGTGAGGACTTAAATGGTCTTTTTTGGTTTTTTTCAATATTTATGGCTTGGCCACGGTAGACGATTTGGTCTAAATAACACATAAACGCTCATGATATGTAAAAGACCAGTTTGCTTGTTTGTCAAATAAATATGTTTTTGTGAAAGATATTAGAGTACATATACCGATCAGATGTGTATGAAATTAATAGTTTCGTGTAATTTATAAGCTTTAAATGGTGTGCTTAAAAGGTAGTTTGTATCTTCTAAATATTTGAGTTGTCATTGATCCTTTAATAACCAGGTTAATTAAATATTGCCAGGGGAGTTTTTTAGCTGTTTATAGAGCAGAATCGCGTGTTAAGACAAGACTCCTGGTTTTGACCACACCTTACAAGATGATAGACGAGACAAATCGTTATTAACTCATTGGTCCAAGCGGCTTCGTCCAATCTTGCTAGTAGGCATACGCTTATTTGTAGGCGGCATTTGATCGCTTCGACTGCACCATGCAAAAGGACATACGCCAAGACAAGTCGTTATTAACTCGATGAGCCATCACGGCTTCGTCCACCATTGCTAGTAGGCAAATGCTTATTTGAAGACGGCTTCATTGTGGATTTTCATTGTTTGCGTCTACTCAGAACATAAAACTTCACTACCATACTCCTGCTTGTCTAAGATTACTTCTCCAACGTATTCGTTGCTAACCTCCACATCTGTAGATCGTTCGCAATCAGCAAACTGTGAGTCAGCCGATGTCTTGCACTCCGAAACGCGGACAATTGTCATATCCAGAAACTTCAATTCAGGACATATTGAAATTATGCTATTTGGTGGATTAATACTGGAATTATATGGCATCAAATCAACATCGCTATCAACGAAATTTTAGATTATTGAAGTCGTCAGCCTTAGCTATGCAGCTATGCCGGAGAAACCTGGCCTATATAAATTTCGAATTCTACACAAAAATTCATGGCAAACTAGCCCCAGCTATATCTATATTAGGATCTGGAGAAGACAAGTAGTTGCAAAGGTGGCGAAAACCTGAAGTGATAACAAAACTGCAGATCATTTTTCAAAGCCCTTTTTATCAACGATTTTTAAAGCATATTTAGAGGAGTTTTCATACAACCACTTATGTGTTACTTTCAAGGTGCTTTGAATATAAGAAATTCAATTTTAATTCTTAAAAAATTCTTAAGCTTCGCTGTTAAAAATTGTTAATAATAATTAATGATTTTTCTTTTATATTTTCAATTCTTTTTACATTTTCTGCAGCTTTTTCTTAAACAAACAGCTGCTTAAATGGAATATTTTTTTTTTTGCCTACTTGCCAACAATTTCCCTTGAATTCATTTTGAATTTCATTTCCACATCTTATCGATTTCATTATTCTTAAGAAATATTTAAAAAGAAGGAGAAAAAGAAAACAGACAAAAAAAGAGACTTTATTTTTAGCATTTTTAATGAAATCTGTGAACGTTGAGACAAAAGTAAAAAAGAGGTTAAAACTGAAGCTCAACTTCAAATTCAAATGAGCTACAATTTTAAGATATTTTTTCATTCTCCTGCTTCTTCTCTGCTGTGGTTCTTGATACATCATTTTACCTTTTTAGTTTCGTTTTCTGTTTTCATTTCATTTAAAAATAAAATATTGAGCTGCAAAATGTGCCATACGTGAGTGAGTATATTAAGCTGAACTGGGCTGAGCTGCTCTACACAATGTCAGTTTGTCAGCGAAATATTCAGCGATCATTGTCATCGTCATCCTCAAAGTCTTCGACTTCTTCATCATCATCATCATCACCATCATTATCATCATTATTCTGTTGATTTTGCAGAAGTTCTTTCCTAAAACAAAAAACAAAAACAAAAACAAAAACAAAAACAATGAAAAGAAATGAAAACAAAACGAAATCAAGAATTATAATGAATTAATCCAGAAACCAAACCAAACCCAGCCATAAGTAAGTAAATCGATTTTAAATGTAAAAACAACAAGAGAAAAAAACAACAACAAAACAGCAGAAAAAAATTACCAACAAAATTTTTGAATCGCTAAGAATTATTTGAAGTGAATCTTCCCTAAAATTCTAAAGTGATTCGTATGTTGTATGTGGTATGTTTTGTTGTTTACGTTTTCAGATCAGTATTGGTTTTGCATGATGCAAATCACCATCACATCTCACATTTTATGGCAAGCACCACCACCATACATGATCCCTAAAACAGTGTACAACGTACAAATAATGACAAAAATGCAAATTATTGACTTGATTAAATATATTTTTTTTTGTTTTGTTTTGTTTTGCTTTGAAATAAAGACGTCATTAAAATAATTCAACTTAAAGTCAAAATAATCAAGAATTTGGAAAGAGACGAACAAAAACAGCACAAAGAAAAAAGAAAGAAAAACGAAAAAACAGAGTCGCAGTGAATAAAAGGGTGAATTAAGGTCATAAGTATTGGATAAAAAACCACATGAATATGTATGGGTTCTCTACGAGAAAATTGCAGGAAATCTACACTTGTTGACTGTCTTAGAATGTTAAGAATGCGATCTTGGGGACACTTTTGGAAGAACTCTTCTTAAGTTTATGGACTCATTCAAAGCTGTAAATAGTTTAAGTATGCATGTCTAGGCAGTAACACTTTAATGAATTACGGAAAACTGAGTATACAATCAGAGCGATAAAAATTTACCTAAAAATATGCTTCAAATTTTTAAAATCATAAATCCTATTTGAGTGACAGCCCTATTTATTAAATTTATTTGCAAGCAATCTAATTACTTTCTCTTAATTAAAAAGGGGAACTTTTGAAAGCACTCTTTTTTAATTTTGCTTAAGAATGCATGTCTAGGCAGTAACACTTTAATGAATTACGGAAAACTGAGTATACAATCAGAGCGATAACAATTCCTAAAAATATGCTTCAAATTTATAAATAATAATGATCCTATGTGCAGTTACGGCCTTAATGTATTTAATTTATTTGCAAGCAATCTTTTGGATCTATCAATTCTAAGGATACTGAAAATATGCTTCAAAATTTTTAAAAATTATAGATCCTCAGTCAGTGACAGCCCTATTTATTTAATTTATTTTCAAGCAATTCTAATTATTCTTTCTTCATTTAAAAGTTATTTAACAATTAATAAGTCAATAAGTCTGAAATAAGTACAAAGAATAAAAGGTTTGTTATACTGGCATTAGCATTGCAAATGAGGTTCTTTCTTAAAGAAGAAATACGAAGAAATAACCAAAAATTAAGAAAAATATGTAAACGACAATTATAGACTCAATTATTATTATCCACGAAAGGAAATTTCCTATTAATACAACAACAACAACAACAACATTATCATTAATTGTAATAAAACATGGAGAGAGAATGAAAACCACACACACCCAGATACACAAAATATTCAAGAAAATCATGATGATGGCCAAAGACGATTTTATTTCAGCAGCATCTTTAAGAGACAAATTTTATGCAAATTTTTCTTGTTGTTCAACAACAAAATTTGCCTTCAATTTCACATTATGGAATAAATACACTGATGATGAGTACAGAAAGGCATTTTTTTTTGTTTAAGAAAAAGGGGTTCAATTGGCGTTGTCTACTTCAATTCAATTGATTTGCATTTCAAAATATTTATTTTTACAAAAAAAAAAAAATGAATTTTGCGTCTGCTTAAGAAATCAGCGCCACACCACAGTCCAGTTAAATAAGGATTTTGAAAAGTAAATAAAGAGGGACTTAGGAACACAGGATGTAAAGAGAAAACCTTAATACAATTAATTTTCTGTCGGTGTTGTTGTTGTTGTTGTAATTATTCATATAATTATGCATTTTAATTAAACGTTACTACGTTTCGTAATGAAAATGACAATTTCATGGCACCATAATTGGGGTGTTTTTATAGACACATGACGCTGTTAAACGAAATTCATATAATGATTACGTAACGTAAAAAAGGGTTAATTTTACGTACATAGTTATGCTAATTTAACATTACAGCCTTATAGTACTGTCAGTATGGATTGTATAGAGAACCATAGAATTTATAAAGAATGAAATTCCAAAAAAAAAACAAAAAATGAGTTGAAAATTTATGCAAATTTTGACGGAAATTCCATTTTATTTCTCTTCTCTTTCTTTTTCGATTTATTCAAAAGCAGGACAGCTGTTGTTGTATTGCAAATAAATATTAAAAGAAGAAAAAGAAAAACTTTGTTTTTTTTAATTAGAAAATTTGTTTATGCAAATAATACTTTATAATACACCATCGAGTATAAAATATAACGAAATTAAATTGAAATTAATAAAAAACCAAAAGGGGAAAAAATATCCGAAATGTCTGAGAACATTACGAATGCTTTACCATTTTCAAAAAACATTGGCGATGTAAGAATCTTTTGCGACCTCTGACATATTGAACTTAATGCGGGCCGAACTGATGAGGGCTTTCTACTAATTAAGATCTACTAATTAAGGGGTTGTCATAGCCTAGTAGGTAGTGTGTTGGCTTATTAGACGTAAAGCTACTGTTCAAATCCGAGGTCAGTAATCAAAAGAAAATATGAAAAAATATTTCTTCGGCGACTTCCTCTCAGCAGAAACTCTATGAGTAAATAAAATTGCCATTAAAAGTTTCTCAATAATCAGTCGCTCGGTATAGACTTTAAACTGTAGGTTCCGCGCCACTCATGTATACAAATTAACGCACATAACATAAGTGATGTGTGAGACTAGGTCGTAAACCTGACTAAAGGGCTGCAATGAGCAATTATGTATGCATGGTTATGAAGTAATACGATATGGTGGTAGCAAGTAATTTTTACTGTCTCCTAAAATATGTCATGACAACAGGATTGGTCAAAAGCCTATATAGATCGAGAACAGTACGGGCGCAATACTCCAACATTTTTAGTACAAACAGGCGCTTCTAAAAATTCCAAAATTCCGTTAATAATTGGTCTTTTGCCCTTTTTAATATGCATTTCTAAACTAACTAATCAAAACCCCTTAAAATATACTTCATTATTTTATTTAAATTCCTGCAACTGAGGCATTCATTTAGTGCTTCATTATAAAATTCTCTTCCTTCTTCCTTTCTGTGTGTTTTTTTTTTGTAATAAAATGTTTGTATATTTATTGTTTAACTTAATTAAATATGACATTTTCATCATCACAGAAAATTATTATAACAACAGGCAACAGAACAGAATTTTCATACCTTCTAACACTAATTCAGATAGTAGAACAAGAGTTAATTGCATATTTTCAGGCGAATAAATTTTGCAAAACTTGTTTTATTTCATTTTGCATACCCGCTAACGGTCTCTTACATGCCATTATTAACAATTCTCTACAATATTTGCATGCCTGGGTGTGTAGGTGTATGTGTATGGGTATATGTGTGTATGTGTGTTAACACTTAAATTAACCTCAAACCTTTATATTTAAAATATTACCATAAACATACCTTATGATCTTGGTAAAGGGCGATGTCACCGAAAACTAGAAACAACGTGCAACAACGCGCTATNNGTTGCAGAAATATTGTAGTGATAATAGAGTCATTGTAGCAGGAGAAAGAGAAAGGAAAAGGTAGGGAAAGTGACTGAGAGTGAGTGAAGCTATACAAAATGGTAATTCCCTACAAAAAGGACAATGAAAAAGGAGTAAGTGAAACTATTTCAATGAAATGTGAAAATAGTGAAGCTGCTGCCTTAACTAAGGAAGCAAATAATTTGTAGAGGAATAGAAATATCTAGAGAGAGGTTGAAAGGTTCCATGTGCACTTGTATGCATGAGAGTGTATTCTGCGTAAGGCAAGGCAAGGCAGCTACAATAAAGGCATCATCATTATGCCACGGTGTGTACTTAATTGAACGAATTTCATTTTAGAAAATTAACAACAATTAGAAACAACCAGCAACCGGCAACTACCAATCTGGCCATACACAATGCAACACACGAAAAAGGAAAAACGAAAACAGGTTCAAAGTAGCAATTGAGAGAAAATTCAAATTTCCTTAGACGAGTGTTTGTTTATGTGTAGCAACTTCCGCTGTTTACCAGTTATAAGTACGATAACGTTATAGTTGCCACGCAAAGATGTGAATGCAACTTTCTCAATGGCCAAGTATTCAAGTAGGTTTCGAGGTTTGTTTGGTTGATGAAAATTAGTTGAATGGTTGGCTGATTCATTGCTGTTTACTTGTCTTGCTCAACATCCTGATTATTATGAGGTCATAGTGCAATTAATAGCAACATCCTGGATACCAGAAGACATTGTATTTAATTTAAGGCTTCGTTTTTTTGTTCTGCCCTCAGAACAAAAATTTTCTCAAAATATTCTGCCTCACTATGAAACGTAACATCAATGTTGACTTCCAAGTCTTTCTAAGTAATTAAGAGGATTTAATCAATTTCTTATTTTCTTCAGCTTCGTATTTTTATTTTTATTGTATCTTGTCTTTAATTTTTTGTGTAGAACGTTGAAGGTTTACATTTTTTTTACCTTACAATGTAGGTTATATAAGCCCTTTTTAAAGTATGCAATGCTATTGCTTTATTATTGAGGTTGCCCTAAAAGTATGCATTATAAAATATGCATTATTTTCTTGCTAACAAATGCATAAACATGTTTAACCTGTTTAGTAATTTACGATGGCATTACTGCACAAATAACGTGCTTTGAATTCAGATTTCATTAATGAACTGTAAGCGTTAGGAAAAGTGAAAATGGAATATTAAAAAGTGAAAAATATTAAAGTATATATTAAGGCGTTTGAACAAGCATTTTTTTAAAAGAAATTAATGGGTAAAGCAAACATAATGGTTTTTCTTTTTTAATAAAATTTTTGCAATGAAATAAGTTTGAAATATTTTTTGGCATTGGTTTTCACTGGAGACCTATGATGACATGAATATGAACTGCCGTTGGAGAGAAAGTAGAACTAAAAGAGTCATAAAGGATGATGCCAATAAAGCAAATTTCACAGAATATCGTATCGAGAGGCTATCGTGCATACTTGCATCAGTTCTTCACCGACTTCTTGACCGATAGAAGTTTATTTGTCTCTGTCTGTAATGCAAGACAGTTTAAGTTGAAATTAAGATCAAAGCCTTGGACTTTTCCACCATAGGGGTAAAGCAACTGCTGGGTAGAGATTAAGAATAATTTTATTGAGCTAAGCCTTTGAAGATAAAATAGTGACCTACGCTGTAATAGTAGAGCGCAATAATAGTAGAGTGCGGACGTTCCATATGCCTATACGTAAATCATTGTCCTTAAAACGTTTGCCGTGGTCGTCAACTTTTGGAGGAGATGTATTTAGAAGTGCGTGTATAGGTTTTCATTGGATTATATTTAACGTCCAGGGGATTGGACTTCGTTGCACGCATTAGTTAACATTTAGCTGGTGCTAGTATGTCATACAGGAGGAGCCACGGGGAAGCTGCGTGTCAACTTAAATACAGCAAGACAAGGATCGTCCTGGAGGTCACCACGTTGACCGCAGTCAGACACTTTGCCTTGTTTGCATGCATCCCATCCCTCCCTTTCTGTTTTTCCGATAAATATTTTGCATATTAACTCATTAAAGGGCCTAAAATAGATAGCAATATGGGTTGTTAACGTACTTAATTATTTAATTGGTCATAACAACCCTTTAGTCAGAATTACAAACTCTCTTGCGTTAATTTTATCTATGAGCAGCGCGCCCTACTGTTTAAAGTAGACGACGAACTACTCACTTCTAATAAGCAAACTCACTACCTACTAGACTACGACGACTTCAAAGGATATCTACATGCAGATTAAATACAATTTACTTGGTAGCTAAGGCCTGAATAACTGACCAATTTTTACGTTTTAATTGCCTACTTTTAGGGTTTGAAAATATATCTTTTTTAAAGCCTACCTTTAGGTGCTTTGTAAAAAGAAATTATTTTTAATATTTTAAAACGTTTTCCTTTCGCATCTATTGTGACACCATTTTGAATATTCTTTGCTCCTGTTCCACCAGCAATATAAAATCGTTTTTGTTGTATATTCTTTTAATTTTTTATTTATTATTTAATAAATAGAGCCGGGCCACCTACCAGCAGCACTAAAAATAAAGAAAACTTTAGACAAAGAAACCGTCATACAAAATAAGGCAACATTTTTTGTTAAAAGCAACATAATATTGCACAATCAAAGAACAACAACAAAAGCAAAAACAAAAATAGAAAAAAGGATACAAAAATTCTGGATTCTTGCTGATTAAAATAAAAACATTGTTTAAAACAAAATTGTGTTGCTCTTGCTGTTGATGTTTTGTTGCAACTACATTAAGTAACCTCTCGTGTGTTATTCGCGTATTGCAAAAACTGTGAGTAGCACAGTGTGGCTGGCATACTCTTCTAGTAGGGCGGAGCTTTTTTTCCACCAAAATATATTTTTTATGGCGGTTTTTTGTTGATTTTTTTTTGGCATATCCTGGCAGTGGTGATGATGCTGATGCTGAAGCTGGTGCTGGTACTAAAACGCATACATACACACATACATACGAAACAAAATATAATTTTTTCGTATATTTTTTGTGGCAGAGGGTGGGTTTTCTGAGAGATCGTTTATTTTGTTTTCATGTACCAGAAAAACAAAAAAGAAAAAAAAAAAGAGAAACCAAATAAACAAAAATAGAACCTATACATACATAAATACAAAACATTTATTTTATAAGTGTGTATGTATGTGTAAATGCATTTGTGTATGCATTGGTGTATGCATTGGTATACAGATTTTTAAACGTTCTTTTCGATAAATTTCATTTTTTAGTCCTGTTTTTGTAAATTTCATATGACGTTGAAAAATTCTAAAAAAAAAAACTTTCCAAATTAGAAAAACGATAAAAAAAACTGAACACAAGTATATCCTGATAAGTGAATTGTTTTTTAAAATGTTTTTGAGTAATTTTTAAGCACAATAATAGTTTTTAAATGTGTTTTCTCTTTTCAAAAATAAAATAAATTTTGTGTACTCCGTTAGAAATACAAAAATTTTTTATTGTCACGCAAAATTCAACTGAATTCCAACTGAAATTGGCTTCATTTTGTTTTCTTTAAAAAGATAATGTTGGCTTTTAGTACGCCTTTTATATTTTGTCTTGAAGGATTTTAAAAAAATATTAAGATTTCTCGAATTTTTCACAATATCTTCTGGGGATCTACAATAGATTTGCGGAGCGTTTATAGTGAATGCGCTCGTGATACACTGAATGTAATGTTGAAGTTTTAATAATTGCTCTTTGGAGAAATGAAATCACTGCTGAGTTAACGATCAGCCACGACTGGAAATTTTCCAACCACTTGGGCTAATCACGGTATTGTGAGATTCCAGAAAAAAAAAAAAAAAATTAACTACCAGATAAATAGGAACGTTTCCAGTCAAGCAGAAATGTCTGACCTAGGGTTTGAACCGTGGCCTTACGTCTAATAAGTCATTACACTGTTTACTAGACTACGTTGACTTTAAGATTCCATAGCCTTATTACGTACAGCATTATCGTTGGTCATTTCGTTCTCTCGCTGTGAAATTTTCTACAAATAGTAAATCAATCTGACGTCGTTTATGGCGTATCTTTCCAATTGCGCAATAGCCCAATAGTTAAACGCCTTTTATTAAATTAGAAATCTGAAGATCTTCATGAAAAATACCAATTTCCAAGCTGATATTTATCTTGAAACCATCCTTGAAGATTGGTTCAGTTTTATTCCCATTGACAGAGCCGGAAAGCCAGTTTGCCCTGTAAAGCTACGCTGGACAACTGTAGGTCAAGGGTATTTCGCCCAAACGGATTATACAGTACATATCGCACTACTCTGAGTACTAAACACTAAACAAATACTTTTTTTCTAATGAAAAAGTTTCTTTTTAATAATTATTTAGGCAGACAATGTATTATTTTCCTGTGTTTAATTTATTTTAATCATGAAACACTTCATTTGCATATGATTAATTGAGTGCATAATCATTTAATTGTTTCGCTTAGCATATCTCTATAAAGGCCGTTTTAAGTTTCTTATAACAAATATGAAAGCATACTTTTAGGTTTTATCGCACGTTATAATTACAAATGATGAATGAATGATTTTAAAATTTTATAACTATTTATGCATTAATTAATTAAAAAAAAAATTTGCATACACTCAACCATATTGTTCTTTTAATAAAATTTTCATCATCATCGATGACTATATCCTTATCAACATCATTATCGACATGAATGAGCATTTCCATCAAGCAATACCATCGTATATCGTGAATGAATTAAAAGTTTATAGTTTTACCCAGTATTACCAGAAACAGCAACAATAACAACAACAATAATAATAAATAGCATAACATACGAATGTTATTTAAGTCCGTTTGTCTGTCTGTCTGTTTGTTGGTGGAACTGTTTGCCAGGCAGTATACAATGCGGTTTTCCAGTTAAAAGTGGCCGTGTATGAAAAACCAACGTTTTGTGGCCGCCATGTAAGACCACATTATCGAAATTGCACTCATCATCAGTAAAAACAATAACAACAACAACAACATCATCCTCATCATCATCGTCATGCCAATATTATGGATAATGAATATCCTTTTTCGTATACTATTTCCTCTTTCTACATAATGTATGTGTGTACGGTACGGTAGTGTAAATGTAAGTGTAAAGTTAAAGGTAAGTTTAAATGTAAATGTCATCATTTGTTTGTATTATTGAATGTTGCATGTGTTGTTATTGTGTTGGCGGCATAATATATTGAATTTTCATTGCATTATTTGTCTTTTCAATTAATAAAGATTCTGTTTTTTTTTTGTTTTTGGCCTTTTCGTTTTGCTTTGCCAGAGTGCCAGAGAGTCATAATTTTAAAATCATTAAAAATATATAAGCATTGTTGTAACCACAGGCATCACATAACATAACGTATGGCCAATCTCTGCGTTGCAAGTCAGATCTGGAACGATATTTTGTTGCCAATTTAACAATATGCCAACCGCTTATATATTTTGCACGTGTGGTAAATCAATTTTTTACAACTTTTTCCACTTTTTTTTTAAAAAGAATTGATAATTAAAAATAAAAAAATGTGGTTAAAAGCCTAAAAGTAAGCTTTAAATTCGGTTAAGAAAAAGGGAATTAAGGCATTACAAAGACTGCAGAAATAAGAAGCAAAATTTGAAAAAAGAATTTTAAAGGCTAATGACAGCAAGCCTCTAGCATCTTTTTGCTTTATCTTAAAAAGGCCATCGAAAACACATATTTAAATAGGCAATTCTTTTACGCCTAAATATAGGCAATAATTTTTAAAATTATTTTATGCCTAAAAATAGGCCACATTATTATTTTTGGAATCCGTTTTTGTTTTACGTTATCGAAAATAAAGTGCAATAAAATACAAAAAAAAAAAAATGAAAACACATGCATACATCATGTTTACATAGATTTCAGTTCATTTAAGGCTTTTCTTTTTATTTATTGTTATTGTTTTTAGCGAAATACCTTAAAAAATGGTTTTTATATAAAATATTTTCATATGTTTCTTGTTTTTGTTGTATTTTATCTGTTTTATATAAAAAAAGTAAACTTTCCATTTCACTGCCTGTATGTTGTTAAAAAAAAAACACACAAGAACAGAATTCAAACGCTGTATCATCCCTTTTATTAACCCGTTCCCATCTAAAAACACAAACACAAACAAAAAAGGTGCAGAAAAACGAATTGAGAATGAATGTCAACAAAATGCATTTTATAGGAATGGGGTCTTCCAAAAAAAAAAAAAAAAAAAAAAAAAAAAAAAAAAAAAAAAAAAAAAAACGCACATTCCGAGTGAGAAATTTATTTCACTTAATAAAAACGCAGAGCACAATGATGTTTCAAAGTATTTTGCCTCAATTGACGTTTGCATTATAAATTACAAAATTTCGTTTAATGTTGTTAAATGAGATGAAAAGATTAAATAAATAATGAAACAACACCTCAAAGAATTGTTGAAATTGTTGATCGTTAGGCAAAAAAAAAAAAAAAAGAAAGGGCAAGAACTATCTTTCACCTGCTGTGTACATGCCTGGCACTTTGTCCAACGAAAAAAGTATTCTGGTGCTTACTATATGGATGACCTGGCAGACATTGGCAGTCTAAGTCACTGCATTAGACCTCCGAGTTGTTCCGTTATCAAAGGATAGTCCGGCTCTTTGTCAAGAAAGAGAAAGAAGTACTTGGTACTTACTATATGGATAATCTGGAGGAACTCTCTCCCGCTTCATCAGGAGCTCCCAGTGATCTTGAGGCTAGGGAATAACGGAGAACTGTGGTAAATATTTGTATCCTTTATTATTTAATTCGTCACCTGAGATAGGGAAATTCAAATAATTTTTTGCTGTTTTCCACTTTGCTATTCTATTGCAACGTCGTTGAGAAACATTTTCTTTTCGAATTTGAGAAACAGAAATTAGGAATTTAAAGCATAATTCAATATTTTCGTTTTTTTTTTTTTTGTTTTGCAAAAATAGGAACCTTAAAGCTTTTGAAAAATTCTAAGGAATACTTTACTACTACTTTTGTATGATTTTGGTGTTTTGCTTTGCCAACAGAATGATTTAAAATGTTTGTTTGGCCTATACGTCTCCTCTCTGTGCGATGAGAGTTCAGGAAAATATTTCCCCCAAAATACAAAGAAAGCATTTTGACTTGAGTTTTTATATGATTTTGGTTTAAAAGTCTAGAGATGGCTGGCTGGCTGGCTGGCTGGCTGGCTGCTTGGTTGGTTGGTTGACTAAATGGTTGCTTGTATGGCAGATGCAGGGGGTAAGGGTAAGTCAGCCAGCAAAATTTCTTGCTTGAGTTGAGTGTGAAATATTTTTTCTTGTTCTATCAACATTCATGCAGGATTTCTCTTCTTTCTTTCTGTTTCTTTTTATTGTTGTTGTTGTTGTTCTGGTATGTTTTCCTTTTGTTGCTACAAAAATTCAAAGTGAGTGTGTGTGTCTTGTGTGTGTGTGTTTTTTTTTTGCTATTTTTGGTCTTCCTTATTCAATGTGATATTTTTTGGTATTTGTGTTAGAAATGGGTTAGACAAGAGATAGAGACATTTATAGATACACCAACATGCATACACACACATACCTAGACAAACAGACAGACAGACAGATAGAGAGAGAGAGAGAAAGAGAGAGAGACAGACTTACGTACGTTGAGCACACAAAAACACAAGATTTTCTACTTGGGGATATAGCATATGAAGTGAAAGTACAGAAAAAAAAAACAACAACAACAACAAAATGAATGAAAAGAAGCTTTGAAAAAAAAAGGAAAAAAGAAAGAAAGGATATTCGAAAGAGTAACATGCATGATTTTTTGTTGTTTATATGTCTGGGTATCCTTTTTTTTTTTTTTTGTTTTTGGTATGTGTCTCGTCCTGTACACACATACAACCATGCATACAAACGTATAGTATTACTTATAAAAGCTTCAAGGACACCAGATGACATTGGTTGTATTTTGTGGGGTTGTTAAGGAAAGGAATTTTTCAAAGCTGCCATTGAAAATTGCGAAAAGAAAAAAGCAAGCAAAGAAATAAAAAAAAAATATACAATCTTTTACTTGCAAAAATATGGGTCAAAAGTAACAGGTCAAGGACTTGAACAGAAAAAAAAAACAAAAACAAAAACACTTGCATTGTACCCTTAAACAATTTGAAGAATTCATACCACAACACATTTTAAAAAGGTAAGCATGTGTGTACATACATACACGCACTTGCAGCCCTTACCCTTATCCTTACCATGGTCCTCAGCATCAACAGTTAACTGCTGTTGAAAATCTTTTTCACTATTTTTACCAACATTTACGCACAGACTTTTACCAACGCACCGGCAACTGCAGCAAAAAAGCGCTTAAATATGCTGTACAGTGTTAAAAATTGTACGGATCCTCAGTCTTCCTTGTTCACACGCACACTTACGCTCTGGCAATTGCAATATTCATAGGGACTATTAGCATTTTACACGCATTTTTCTTTATCCATAGCCATGCATACATGCAGGCATGCATGGTGCAAGCAAGATTTCATTCCATTTTTATTTCCGCTTCCTTTACTCCTGCTATTCGTTTCAAAATACGCGTAAATACGCACAGTATTCGTATCGTATAAGCATGCACTTGTTATTGTCAAGGTCATCTTTGCTGTTGCACATTGTTGCTGCTTGCTGTTGTTGTTGTTGTTTAATAGTTTCATTTACGCATTTACACTTTACGACCGCTGAATTTCATTCATTTTTACTTCAAAAACAAACAAGAAAGAAAAAAAATGTTCAAAATAAATACACACTTCAACTGACTTGATGACATCGCTGTAAACAGTCGTTCACGTTTACGTTCACGTATTGCCTCATATATTTGGCTGGTGCTTTGGTGCGTTATGATTGCGTATGCCCTTAAGGGTAAATTTGACGCACCAACACCATCATCATCATTATCATCATCACCATTTAATACCCAAAGCAGGTTTAAATGTATCTCTCTCTCTCTCTCTGTTCGTCTGTACATGGTTGTCGTGTCGTTTTCAATTGAAAACACTTCAATTTGATGATGATTTCCAAAAAAAGGCAAAAACAGTCCTTTGGGGAATATTTGATTTGCTGGCATTTCCTTGCAGACAATATGATACGCATTCACGCATAAAATCACAGTTTAAATAAATACGTCAGTAGAAAAAATAAATGTAAAATAGGCAGAGGCTTTAAAATAAACATTAAAAATGTGTTAAGGAAGAGTTAAACTCATACTGAAAATAGTTTAGTAGACAGCGTTACTGAACTACTTAGAGGCTGTTTATTACAATTTTCTTTTCTGTTATGACTAATCAAGGAAGTTTGCGAGGAGAATACCAAAATAAACTGTCTGATCACTTTGTAGAAATTCTGTCTTAAGTTTCAAGTTACTCTCTAACATTCTTTGAATCAATTAATCCATTAGGAATGGAGTTGGTCAATGTTTTCTAATCCAATACTTCTGTTTAAAAATCAAAATTAACAGAACACTATGGGGCGCCCTAGATAAATCTGAATAAGAATGAATGAAACAGGGTGACAGGGTGAATAAAATACGGTGAAGTCGTAGTAGTCTAGTAGATAGTATGTTGGCTTGTTAGACGTAAGGCCCGGCTTCAAAACCCAGGTCAGAGATCAAAACGAGCAGATTTCTGGCAAAAACACTCTGGAGGAAATAAAAGTTGCTATGAAAAGTTTCTCACGAATATTGTCGGCTCGGAACATAAGTTTGGTACACAACATAAGTTTGGTGAGAAGCTAAGTTGTAAACTTGACTGCAGATTGTAAACCTAATCAATTATGTATGTATGAAGCAGGGTGATAGCTAGCCCTACTTGCTAATCGACTTTACAGATGCATTTCAACGGCATAGGTGCAGTGAATAACAGAGAATACAGGGCAGGTATGTAGACATTGCAGCTACAAATCTAATTGCTTAGGCTTTGCACTTTGGAGATCCCATTTTTTTATTTTTGATATTTTACTAGACATTACTCTTGTATGAATCTAATGACTCTAAGGCAATGGAGGCAATTCAGGTTCGATCTGGGTCTCTAACTACCTTCAAAAACTGCCATACTTATCTGCTTTAATTTCAAAGGTTTCAAACTAAAACAATTCTATAGTATGGAGGTCGTAATCCTGACTGGCCGTAATCCTAACTGAATGGTTATAATGACCGATTATTTATGTATGTTTAGCCTGGAGGTGTACAAAAGTTAAGAGGCTTTTGTTAACATAACTTTTTTGATTTTTTTTAAATACTTTTCTTAAGGAAAGTCTTTATAATTATTTCCTTATTTTTTTATGGAAGATCTTCGCATTACAAACATTAGCATTACCTATGCTTATATTAAAATCCATCATCATTTATTCTTATCATGCCATCGAATACAAAACCCTCAGTTTAATTGCAAAATTATTGCAAATCGAATACAAATCAATTGTCATCATTCGTAAGCTATTGCAGAAGAGAAAAGAAAAGAGACAACCCACCTTAAATATTCATTTCATTTTGTGTTGCCTTATCTCTCGTTTTAGATCTCTTTCTGTCATTAGAAGAATATCTTATAAATAGTAAGAAGAAGAAGAAGAAGAAAAAGAAGAGGAAAATCTAAAGACTTCTTTGCATAAAATTCCAATTAATTTTTGTGAAAATATTTTTGCCAATCGAACTCATTATTACGATTTCAAAAAAAAAAAAAAAAAAAAAAATCAAATACAAACACAATACATAGAACGAGAGATAGAGATACTCATGCAATAAAATACTGCAACGAACGAATAAAATTGAAACTCTTTCGTTTGCTTGTTTGTTATTGTAATTGTAATTGAATAATACAATATCAGAGTGTACTCACACACACACACACACACACATACATGATGCATGTGTTTGTATCATCATCATTATTATTATTGACAATAATAACTTCCTTTATGAAAATGTATGAATAAATGTCTGACAGCCACATCATACACGTTGTATACATATGTACATGTATAATGTACATATGTATGCTTGCATTATATGTACATATGTAGGTATTCATTCCGTATGTTATTAATAAAACGTAAAATTCTTGAAATTACAATAAGAATTTTACATTTGCATTTTTTGTTGTTGTTGATGCTGATACTATTGTTGTTGTTGTTGTTTATTAAATACAATTTGCCAATTTCGTTAAGGAAAATCCAGTCAATCTATCTATTATGCACCCATACGTACATATGAACATAGCTTAGCTGAAGGAAACCACTGTGCACATGCATTTGGCATATTTAAATAGCGATTGCAGGCAGTCAGTCAGTTCTTATTGCCAGTGTAGCATCAGTTTTTAGAAATGCCAAAAACAACAACAACAATGCAACAACAATTGTTGCAGTAACAATTTCAATATTATCGCACATCTGACAAATGCATAGAGAGAGACACAAGGAAATAAAAAAGTATTGCCTTACACAGTGTATTAGTGCAACGATATGTTTTCATGGATGTTGCCAACTCGCAATGTCTGGTAGTCGGTAACAGATAAGTAGAATCGAATCATATTCATAATTTCCGACGCATTCATACTTATGTTAATATCATGGAACCTCTCCTTATATTTGTAAAAGTTTGAAGTACTCATCATATTGATACCTAAGGACATGTATGATGTATTTGATTTCGACCCTCCTTTACTCAACATATGCACGAATCACACGAATAAGTATGATTCGAGTACGAACACTAAAATACTCACTAGAAGTTTGTGCGTTTGCTCGCCGCCGTAGTCTAGTAGATAGTGTGTTGGCTTGTTAGATGTAAGGCCGCGGTTTAAGTCACAGGTCAGACATCAAAAGAAAGTATGAAAAAAATATTTCTTCGGCGAGAGTAAATAAAAATGCTCATGAAATGTTTCTCAAAAATCTGTCGTTCGGAGTCGACTTTAAAATGTAGATCCCCGCTACTCATGTATAAAATTAACGCACACAACGTAGGTGGTGTGGGAAACTAGGTCCATAACCCTGACTAAAGGGTTGTAATGACCAATTATGTTATGTGAGGTGAAGGTGCTACTCACAAGGCTTCTGATAAACTTTTCGGTTTACACTTGATCTTCCTTCACTTCTGCTAATATTTCTTGATTGACCTCGTTTGGAAAGAAGTTTTTACTTCAATTGGTAGCCCCACTAAGGATCACTTGTACATATTCTGGTAAGGGTTAGTGCATAAATTTACTTGTTTACTCATGAAAGCTTCTCAAGAAAATCTGTCGTTCGGAGTCGACTTTAAACTGTAGGGTCCCGCCACTCATGTATAAAATTAACACACACAACATAAGTGGTGTGAGAAGCTAGGTCGTAATCCTGACTGAAGGGTTGTAATGGCCAATTATGTATGTATGTACTCATATTTATTATGAAATTAATTTTCATTTTCTGCATTACCTTTTATATTCGATTACTTCTCAACACTGGCAATAATTTTTGCCTCACATTGGTCTTAATTTTATCAATAGTAGAGTCTTAGACACACTGAATCACACACACACATACACATACATACGATATGTGTTGATTATTTAAGCTTTGTTGCTGGTTGTTGTTGTTGTTGTTATTGTTGTTGTTGCTGTTGTCGTTGTTTGTGTTGCCAGCAAAAATGTTGCACGCAAAAGCACGTAAATGTGCATGTAATTAAAAATGGAATTTTAATCGTTACTTTTAACTAAGCATACGTTACAATAACAACAATAACAACAACAACAATAACAACAACAACAATAACATCAACAACAAGGATGCATACTTACAGAAACACATTTTATGCTAAAATGAAGCAGAAGAAAATGCTACAAGAAACAACAACAACAACAATGAAAATTAGTTTAAGAAAACAACGAAAAGAGAAGAAAAAAAACGAGAAGCAGACCCAAATACTCAAATACGCAAAAGAGGTGAACGATTTAAAACGAATTCGTTTCTTTTTTGTTTTTCTTTGCCAATACATCGAGCCAAAGTAGAATGATAGGAGAAGAAAATGAATAAAAAAGAAAAAAGAAAAACACGCGCCAATATACAATTCATTAACGATTTCACCAAATGCAATGGCATATACCGCCTACCAAACGCCTTCCTCTACTTTAGCTAAGCTTTACACACACACACACACATGCACACACAAGCATACATATGCATACGTCTCTCAGCTTAGCTTATGATAATGTTGAAATGAAACTGAGACTGCTGCTCTGTGGCTCTGTGGCTCTGTGCTCTGATGTTGTTGATGATGATGATGCCATTAGTTGTTTGCCACACGCTCTTATTGTAGCGCTGGTGGTAGTGTTGTTGTTGTTGGTGGCTTTATTGTAGTTATTATTATTGCTGGGTGCTAAGACTGCCATCTATTTAGTCAGTTTGCCTATCTGTTGTTACTCTCTATTCTGTTGTGCCTCCTTATTTTTTCCGTCGTCTTCCATATTTTTTTGGTGGCTTTGTTGGTGTTGTTGATGCTGCTGCTTATAAAAATGAATTGCAAATTACGTGTTTTTAAATTGAAGTTTTACGATGTGAGATACTTTTTCAAGATGTGTTACCCCATGTTGTTGCTGATATTTCTGTTGTTGTTGTTTTTCAAGCACTTAATATAGAGCATTCTCCAATAAAATAGAAAAAAAATAGAGAATAAAAAGAAGAAGAAAATATAACATTGGCAACAACAATAAAATATTAAGATTCGTAGTGCATTAAAGATACCCCACCTGGGGGAAGGTATGCCTTAATGAATGTATTTTTTATCAATCATAATTTCAACTCCATAGCGCCACAAATAAATGAACAATTAATTACGTAAGGGATTTGCCTTGTTTTAAAAGAAAATGTTTTTTCTGCTTCATAATAATGGGATACCGTCCCTTTTGTAAATTGTTTTAAATGTTCATAGTTTAGTTTTAATTGTATGGGTTTTTTTGGTTTATTTTCTGTAATTTTTTTGAAGGTATCGAATAAAATTTTTTATCAAATAAAATTTTTTATTCGATTTTATTACAAGAAAAAATGAGGGAAAAAATGTGAAATAAAATGTCGGAAAAATAAAAATTAATGTGGAATACACTCACAGAAAAAATTAGGACATTGAAAACTGGAAAATATGATGACAGGCTGAACATGTAAAAAGTTCGTTGCCATGAAACTGGCATGGTAATGTCCTTAAAAAGCGACTAAATTCCTTAAGGATTGCCAATTTCCTGCAGCTTTCAAGGAAATCAGAATAGGGGTGGTCTGGTAAAAGTGTTAAGGAAACAGATTGAAAACGATGTAGTTGACGATCAATAAAAGCGAAGAATACATGCAAAAGATTTAACAAAGATTTAGACGTGAGGCCACGGTTCAAATCCCAGATTAGACATTAAAACCAAAATATTTCTTTAATGACTTCCTCTCATGCAGTGCAAATAGGAGGTCTAAGCCTCTCAGACCCATTTTCCATGCTAGAACGAATTTTTAGTAGTAATAGATCACTCATGCCTAGCCTAGTAGGTAGTGTGTTGGCTTATTAGACGTGAAACCACGGTTCAAACCCTAGGTCAGACATTAAAACGAAAATAT
>QOCX01000647.1:77090-99494 GCA_005959815.1 Sarcophaga bullata | reverse complement strand
AATGGCAAAAACTCCACTCATATTTTTTATATGACCCAATAGTAGAACACAAACATGTTATTGTTTGTATTATTACTGTTGCCGGTTTTCTACTTTGTGGCCCACAGGGTAATCGAGCTACTTGTTCCCCGTTTATAAATCCTTGAACATCTAAATGTTTCGCATCTCCGGTATGAAAGGCATTTTTGCGTTTATTGTTTTGAGGCGCAAAACGAACAGCAGCCAGCAGCAGCAGGCAGCGTAGACAGTATCAGCGTCAGTTAAAATAATAAAAGAAATGCTGCAACACAAAATCTAAAGGATTTAGTGTAATAAGTAAACGACTTTCTAAAACAGCTGAGGTCTCGCTGGCTTTGGCTTACGTACGTATGGTTTTATTTGTGAATATTTTTTTCCGTTTAAATTTTTAAATGAAAATTGTCTCTCTAACCAGCAACGAGAAATTTGAAAAGCGAAACATGTGATGCACTTATGATGGACTCTATAGGGAAATTTTCTTAAGGGGTACAGGCTACGATTAAATTTGAAATTCGTCTTCATCTAGCTCTCCCTCTATCTTCAATAATTTGAATTTCTTTATCATAAAAATAATGCAATGGGCTGGGGGGGGAGTGGTGGGTCTGACTTCCATTGCTATTTGTAATCTATTCGATTCATATTGCTGTTTATTCTCTTATTCATGTTCTTTGTTTAATTGCCTTGTGTAGTCATTCAGTCTTTCAGTTCATCAGTTTACGAGCATTTTGAATTGTGCCTCCTTTGACTTTGTGTTGTATTCTGTTCATGTGTTCTGGTCATCATCATCATCATCATCTGGTCATCATCATCATTACCATTGTCATTATTAACATTTGCATTTAAATATTCTTGTTTATTTATATGTGTTTGTATGTATGGATATAAGAGTGTATGTGTGTTTTGTATATCCTTCAATTAGGGTACCACCCCCTATTGATACAACAATAAACTCTGATTAAACTCTAATTGAAATGTCAAAATGATGACACTTCTATACACACCCTTATTGATGAGTTCCTTGTAAAATAAGACAACAAAATTAAATTGTTTATTTATACAACAACAACAACAACAACAACAACATCAACAATAACTACAACAATGCAATATAATACACCCACGTTTTAATTTTATTACAAACAATTTTTTTTCATTCTTTCTTTCTCTTCGTTTTTAAAATATTTTATTCGTTCAGCAATCGTTTGGCAATATTTATGTTGGCTGGACAACGGAAAGAACCAGGTTTTTTAATTTCCATGCATTGATGCATGAAGTCTATGAGGTTCTAGCTAAAGTCTCTAACACACTGCAACGTTTCTAATGAATGAAAATATTTTAAAGAGTGTAAAGATTTCACTGGCATTAAAACTCATGGTAATCGCTTGAATGCATGAATAGGAGAACAATCACGTTAATAAGCGTGTGGCGAATAAAATAAATAGCCGCACATATCTTTAATAAGTCGCTATTAGTGCACATGTTATTTAATGTGTGTGAAGTTAAATTCGAATTTGAAAAGCCAAGGCGCAATCCATAAATTTTAGCAACGCCACATTTGGCTTTAACAGAGCAAAATTTGCTCTTTACAGAACAAAATTTACTCTTAACATAGCACTGTTAAGTGTTTAACAGTGAAAATAAGACTATTGACATGAAGTTTAATTCTCATTATGATCATTATTATTTGTAAACAATAATGTTGAAATGAAAAGGATGGTTGGTGGGGATGGAGGACGGAATTATTCTAGCTATCCCACTACCACGGTTGGAAAGAGGACACTCTGGACTATCATGTACATATAGTCTGTATGGTGTACTATTTTCCAAAATGGCCACTGATCTTCTAGAGAATTTTCAATAAAAAAATTGATTGTTTCAAAGCCAATTTGCACAACCATATGATATATGGGACCATATGACTTTATGTGGGACTATTTCGCTGATTATATAAAAAGACCTTGGAACCTTCCTTCGAGTATGATATGGTACTCCTAGATATATGCTCTAAAATTAACTCCTACGCAAGTGACCTTCAGATGGATACTGTTAAACCTCTAACAGTGCTCTGTTAAGGGCAAATTTTGCTCTGTTAAGAGAAAATTTTGCTCTGTTAACGCTAAATGTGGCAATCTGTCGTTCGGAGTCTTGCGTCTTGGATTTTCAAATTCGAATTTATCCTCACACACATCGATAATCTCTTGAATTTATGAATAGGAGAACAATCACGTTAATAAGTGTGGTGCAAATAAAATAAATAGCCGCACATATCTTCAATAAGTCGCTATTAGTTCACGTATTTTTTAGTTTGAGGTACGAACAACTTGGTTGCAGAACATATCGATCACATGTCATTGCTCATAATCAATCGAGATTGCCAATCGAATGAATGAAAGAAGGGCTGCGGAAAAATCTTAGGGTGGACAAGCCAAGAATTATGCACAGGATGGATCTGGAGCCAAAATTTGAGCAGATATATGGATATTGACAGTCGCCATAGTCTATTAGGTAGGGTGTTAGCTTATTAGACGAAAGACCAGGGTTCGAATCCCCGGTCAGACATCAAAAACGAAATATGAAAAAAAATACTTCTTCGGCGGCTGCCTCTCAGCAGATTTCTGGCAAAAACTCTGAGAGTAAATAAAATTGTCATGAAAAGTTTCTCAAAAATCTGTCGTTCGGAGTCGATTTTAAACTGTAGGTCCCGCCACTCATGTATAAAAATTAACACACACAACATAAGTGGTGTGAGAAGCTAGGCCGTAATCGTGACTGAAGGTTTGTAATGGCTAATTATGTATGTATGTATGGATATTGCCAGGGTTGTGAGAATCTTTTCAACAGTGCCGCTCGAAGTTCTGTTAGTTAGACGAGAGCCCGTGGTTCAATTCCTGTCTCAGACATTTTGAAAACTTTGTCCGGAGTCTACTCTAAACTGTAGGTCCCGCTACTCAGGAATAAAATTAACACACACAACATATGTGATGTGAGAAGTTAGGACGTGATCCTGACTACAGGGTTGTAATGATCAATTAAGTAAATTAGCATACGGTAGTGTGTGTCCCACAGATCCGGTCTAAAAGATTTCAGCAATTTTAATATTTCATACTGCTTTAAGGGAAGCACTAGCTTGTGGTAAACAATTGAATTGAACACGGATACAATGGACAAGACAGGGGATGTTTGGTGCCAGAGTGAAATATTCGGAAGCGCCATTTAAAAGCTCGTGGTTATATTTTAAGTGGATGTATTCAATTCAATTTGAACAGAAAATACAAAGAACAGGACAAGAATGGTATTGGACAAATTCAACCAGATAAGCAAGGGAAATAGGTCCCCCCTCTGGACATTATCGGAAATTAACTTGCAAGGGGAAGAGCTCCCACATCGGTGATATTAGCAAGAAATCTCTATGGAGGGGAAGAGATGATTGAAAGACTATACTTGGAGAAAGAAGCAGCCTTGGGACTCCAGAAGCGAGCTATGGATAGGAAGCCCTTTTGAGGTACTAGTAGATCGAAGAATATTTTGTTCATAATTGGACCGCTCAAAGCCGACTTCAGATGTTATTGGAACTATATTGGAGCCATAGCAAGTGCTTGTATATCTAGTACAAGGCCTTTTGTGATTAGAGAGATTTTCCGCTTGCCTTGTTTGATTTTGCCGCAAGCGTTGCTGGGCCTTTTTCAATTGAAATGTATGATCTTCTGTAGAATTTTCAACGAACCTGATATGAATGAATGACTATTACACTACTTCTACAATATTGTTTTGTATCCCTCAGGTTTAGGAGAGAGGAGGATTCTTAAATTTAATTTTCTTATGAATTCACAGATATAAGCTTCATATTGTGTGGAAGCATCTTTAAGAATATCAAATTGGTTCCAATGGCTCAGCGACATACTTGGATGCGCTCTTATTGATATTTAACTTTTAAGAACTTTGAAAATGTTTCGGGCGAGTTTCAATTATATTGCGAGGCAGTGGTGCCTAGTATAGATCCATTGGGATGGGAACATGTAAAGATCCTACAGAACTTTAAATTTGGTTTAAAACGGTTTAATTCTTTTTGCGAGCGGATTTATTTTTTATTAACTGGTGGGCTTCGTGGGTTAAATGGGCTCAAGTAACTTCTTTTAAATCTAGATTTGCTTATTTTTAAATTCATTTTCCGCTACGTTCTTTTAAACTGAGCTTACAGTTTATTTTAAATTTTGCCTGCTTATTCTATTATCCCTAATAATTGCTTTAAAAAATTTTTTTTGATGCCTTAACGCTCATTACTTCTTAAGGATTGCAATAATAAAAATTGCTGTAAATACCAGATAAACATAAATTATATTCGATTAACTCCCTAAAAGTATGCGAAGCATATTAAAAAGGAATTTTAACAAATACGTACAAAATGGGTCAACTTTTTATGAAATAAAAACGCACATAAAATTCAATAAAGAAAAGGATTCGTGTGAGAACGAAGACAAATAAACCACCAAGAAAACGATAGTTAGAAAGAAGAAATTCCATAAATACCTAAATGTATGCAATGGAATTTTTTCAAGCAAAAGATAAGAGAAAAAAGCATAATTATTTCGAATACAAAGAACAAAAAAAAAAAGAGCGTTGCATGTCTTATTTTCATAACTTAAGGGATTAATGCTTGGAAAGCAAAAAATTTATGTAAGAGCAGAGACAAAAGAGCAGCATTAAAGTAATTAAATTTTTTTGGTAACCACAAAAAACAAAAAAGACAAGCATTCCTAACACATATGCTTTACTATATATGGTTTTGGTTTGAGCCTACAACAACTACTCAATATTTTTTTTTTAATTTTTTTTTTGCTTTTGTTTTTGTTTAGCTAATTTTGGATCTAACCACACAATTGTAAGTTCTATTTTGCCGTTTTGCCATTTCAACCAGTTGAGGTATGAGCTTTTTAAATGCCATGGTTTACGAGTAAGACACAACGTTTGTTAGAAGAATTTATGTATGCCTGTGATACAATATTTCGAAATAAAATGTGAATGAATAAATAAAACTTGAAGAAATAAGTAAAAAACCATATGCATGAGTTTGTCTCTCAAATATTCTTTTTAACAAGATTTATGGGTCTTCGTATAGTAATGAGAGGGAAAAACTTGATGCCAAAAAATATGCAACAATATTATGTGGTAGTAGTTGCGGCATCAACATCTTTTGAATAGGATGAAAGTCAGGAAATTTTCCATTTTCAAAGACAGTTTGTTCTATACATGCATTGTTTGTGAATGTATGCCTGAGTATCATTATCTTCAGGGAAAGTGATTTTTTACATCGTGCCAGGAGTACTTTTGCTAAAAGCATTGTACAGCAAACCCGAAACCCGAAAATTTCTCTAGGTTTCCTTATTCATTAACATCACAGTGTTTGAAACCACCCCCTCCCGCCCTCATTCACATTCACACCATTTCAGAAAGAGATTTATTAACGTTACAACTAAAAACAAAACATAACTACCAACAGTCAGCTACCAGTGCTACTCCTTTAGACACAATACCTGTATGTAATAGCCAGCAAATGAGTGTGTGTTTTACTAAAAAGGTACGATTTTCGTATTGGTATTAATATGGCGGGAATAGGGGTTTGATTTTTTCCTTTGTTCGTAACTTTAATTAGTATTTTGTGATGAAAATTTCTTTCTTTTTTCATTTTCCTTGGCTATGCTGCGTAATTAGTAAGAAAGATTTAGACACGCACTGTCGTATCATAACATGTAAGGAATTTTCATAATTAAATCCAGAATAGAAGCGTTATTTCAAGTGGGTTTATGATAAATTATACCACCTTGAAATTGGAGTTCGACTAGAGAGAGCTCTTGTAATTTCTCATCTTAATTTTTCCCATGGTATGGTAAATTTCTTTTAAAAAGAAAACTTGTAAGCAATAAGTCATAAGCGTAGGTTGGTTTAATGAAAGAAAGAGAAAATAATTTTTTGTTAAGACTTAATTAAGTTAACTTGTATTTTTCATTTTATAAGACATAAGCACAGCTTCAAAATTTATTAAAAGTGGCACTGAAACGTTAATAACGTCTTCTGCTAATCTCCTCCTCAAATACAGCAGCTCACCGGAATATACTCTTTCATGCGAACGATATAGTTGAGTGAACGTAGCACACTTTAAATGGGAGATTGAATTCCTCGCAGCAGCAATTGAGAGTTCCGGTTCTTTTCCTCACTAAAGTAAGTCCGACTATCCAGGAAATTCTGCAAGCACAACTTCAGGCCATCTATGTTTCATTTTTTCTTTACGGACAGCAGAAGATCTGTAGCGAAATGCCTAGATTAGGTGAGGTTAGGTTAGCGGGTAGCTTACCGTTCAAAGGCAAATTCACTCGGTGGCCATATGGCTCACTATGTTACCCAGTGTGGGGTAGGCCCCTTTGTCATGATCTCTTAATGGTGGGCTTCGCTAGATTCCTAAGTCTAAGGCCCTGTATAGCGAAGCTAATAAATCCTACAATAAGCATAACAAGGGTAACCCATGTGCCCCGTCTTATGTTTTACCATGCAATCCAAATTAATTATACCCGTTAGAAGCTTAATCAACTACTTCCTAATCATCTAAACAGTTTTTGTCCAATTTATTCTTGTATGTTCTACAAATGGTGATGTTGAGCCACCTGAAGCGATTTAACTTGGAGCGCCTTTTGGGGCAGTTTTGTGGCAATCTTTTATGGGTTCCTGGTCATAGAGACATTCCGGGTGATTGTGTATTTGATGAGCTTACTGAAGCAGAAATACTCTTTCCGAACACCTACATGAATATTGGGGTATCAATTTCATACATACATACGTAATTGGTCAGGTTTGCGACATAGCTTCTCGCATCACTTATGTTATGTTAATTTGCTACATGAGTGGCAGGACCTAGAGTTTAAACTTGACTCCAAATGACAAATTTTTCAGAGTTTTTATTGAGGGGAAGTCGCCGTTTTCTGTCTGACCTAGGGTTTGAATCGTGGCCTCTCGTCCAATAAGCTAACAGACTACCTACTAGACTACGACAAATACTATGGGGGCGATTGATGCCCCCTAAATTGAATAGAAAGTTCACTCTTTCTCGATTGTATAACTTAAAGTCGGTACAATCGCAAAATTCTTTAAATTTTCGAACTGTCTTTGATTTTGAAGCAGTCATGCTTTAAATAGGAAGCCTTGATAATATTTGCTAAGACCGGTTAAACAGAATTTGTCAGTTAGCTCTGGAACATTGTCTAACATGTTATTACAACGAGAGCTATGTCTACTACAGTCAGCTTTGATTTAACAAAGTTGCCGCATGCTCCTAACCTATCCTATAGTTGTATTGATCGATCCTACAGTGTTGATGTTGACTTCGTTGATATTTGCTGCTGGAAGATATTACCATCTTGGTTCTACAATTTCATTTTCATAGACACTGTAACGGAATAGCTATTATGAAGTGTTATTTGAATAATATTGATTGTAGAACAGGGCAAACCAAACCATCAAATTCTCAAAACTTCGCCTTATTCAGAGAAAGCGGTAAGAAGCATATAAAACTTAAACTATAAAACTGCGAGCAAAGTGGGGACAGACAGTAAAGGTCATAATAGAGGTAATTAAAGAGTTAATGTATGTCCAAATTATTTCGTGGGCATTCCATATTTTATAAACTGCGCTAAGATTTGTCTCCTTTAAACAATTTTCCATTGCTTTCAATTCTTTTAGATAGAACTTGATACACCTTCTTTGATTAATTTTAAAATATCTTCTTAAATTTTTCTTGAACTGTTAATACGACCCTCGTATCTCTGACTGGCCAGAGATTTTATGTGTCATTACTTAATTTTCTCAAACATATTTCGTTTACCATGTTAAAAAATCATCAACTTTTATGAAACTTATTTGAAGTTTTCGAAGTTCTTTAAAGACATATTTTACAACATAACTTTGTCCTCCTCCCCCTCCCCCCCTCCGCTCTGGAACTAGTAACATTTTAACAGAACTCTTGACATTCTTATTTAATTGTTTTATTTTGTTCTTGCCCAAGTTGAATGGACCATAAAAGAAATGTTCACGGTCATAATTTGTGTTCATTTCATAAATATCATGTAATTCGGTAAACAGAGAGTGAGAGAAAGAGAGAGAGAGAGAGAGAGAGAGAGAGAGAGAGAGAAAGAGAGAGAGAGAGAGAGAGAGAGAGAGAGAGAGAGAAAGAGAAAGAGAGAGAGAGCGAGAGAGCTGAAAAGTTTAAAAACCCTTGGCAAAGTATTAAATTTACTTTAAATTATTTTATTGCCCACATATCTTACACTACACAACCGAACATTAGAAGGCCACATACATCCATACATACAATTCCCCAAAAACCCATTATATTTAGGCGTTAAGCGTGTTTTGCCAAAGAAAAAGTTTCTTTTTTTTTTAAAGAAAAAGGAAAAAAAACTAAGCAAAGCCAACCTCAAGAACTTTAGTGGTAGTGGTCCCTTTACAACAAAGCTATTGTTTGTGTGTGTTGTATGTGGCTGGAGATGATGGTATACAGTAAGTGTGGGTGACAAATAAAATCAAGTAAAACTTAACGGTTTTCACTTTTTAGTCAACAACAAAATACCGGATGTTATTAAAAACATATAATAAAACTTGGCATTCCATAAATACCGTATACAACAACAGCAAACATTGAAAATGAAACAGAAACCGAAATGGGATGTTGTTGGTTTCACTGGCGCTGATACTAAACTGTTACAAAACTATTGTAAGCTAGTGTTTGTTGTTGTTTGTTTGTTTGTTTGTTTGTTTGTTGTGTAAACAATTTTATGGTTTCCGCTTAAATGATAATTTAGGGTCTCTCTCTCTCTCTCTCTCTCTCTTTCTCTGGGATATTTCTTTAGCGCTGTTGCTTTTCCTAAACGAATGAATGAATGAAAATAAAATCCAATAAAATTATTTAAGAAATGTGGCTTACAAAATTATTTCATTTCATTATCCATTCCTATACACTCCACCATTGCTGGTTTGTTCTTATTGCTAAAACTTTTTTTTTTTTTTTTTTTTTTTTTTGGGGGAATTTCAATTACTTTTCTCTTAAGAATTGTAATGCAAATCCAAAATGGCAAAAAAAACGAAAAGAATTCAAAAGAAAATATGGTCGAGAAAATATCCTCTTTAACAACTAATTAAAACATTTGTCTTAATAATTTCCAACACCTTTGGTAGGGGCCAAAATGGTGGCTGCGTTTTAATTAATACTCATACTCCTCGAAAAGAAATTTTGAACGTTACATTACATTTCGTTAGTTTTGTTTTCTTTTTTTTTTGTTTTTCTTTTTTTGGTTAATAGCAAATTAATATAAATGTCTTCGTTGTTTTCCTTTTTATGCGTCCATAAATGCTACATTTTGTTAGGCTATTTGACTTTAATGTTGAAAATGTTACATGGGTTTTTTGGCCGGTATTTAGAGAAATTGAAATATTGAGAGCGCAAAAATTTAAACTTATTTAGCATCAAATTAATTAGGAAAGTAAGATAAAACGATCTCTCTGAGGCCAGATGCCACTTTTACTATAAAGAAGTGATTGCAATCCAAATAAAATTCAAGTTCCAGCTGCCTACGACGGATATAATCAGCAAAAGCCGCAGAGTATAGTCAAGATCGCCCATTCTTAGGTAATCTACAAAGTAAAGTTTTCTATAAATATCTACCCCTGACTCCCCGGTTATACAGAAGAAATAGGTTTAAGATTGAACCTTTATTTACTTCTGCAAAAGTCATCTTGCTAAGCCTGCCAACTACTTTACATGAATCCTTACTTAACTTAATCATTATATTGACCAGTAATCTGTTCAAAATCCATGCGTATAAGAAAACTTAAAATTCAATTTGAGCAGAGTTAAGTTCCATAGAACTCATGTCCTAAGTTGTCTCTTAGGAGGAAATAGTGGTTAAAGCAGCTGTTAGAGTAACGAAACCAAGTATCAGATTTCAACTGGTCTCTAGTTGTTTTTGTTTTTCAAGCAAAAAGCTGTTGTATTACAATACTGACAGTTGTAGTAGTTGATTGGATTCCTTTAAGAGAGTAAAGTAATCATAGTTTCCATAGTCCTCTAGGTAGTGTGTCTGTAGTTCAAACTCCAGTTCATTTAATATTTCTTTGGCGACTTTATCTCAGAGATTTCTGGAAAAAACTCTGAGCGTAAATAAAATTTCCATGAAAATTTTCTTAAATATGTCGATCGGAGGCGACATTAAACTGTAGGTCCGCAAAACACACACACACACACAGAGCTGGGTTGTAATCCTGATTAAAAGGTTGTGATCACTTACTAAGTAATTGAACAATGTCCGCATCAAACCTTAGTCGGATCTTATTTCCTGAAATGTCCGTAAATCCATGAATCGAAGCAATAGGAATATGTTTCATCATCTTCTTTAAGGGCTTCAGACATTCCAATACATAGCTTCTCATACCATTTATGTTTTGTGTGTTAATTTTATACATCAGCAACGGGATCTACAGTTCAAAGCCGACTTTTAGGAAACTTTTCATGAAGAATTTATTTTACTCTCCGAGTTTTTGTCAGAAATGTGCTGAAAGGAAGTCCTCATGGGGTTTGAACCGTGGCCTCACGTCTAATAAGTCAACACACTACTTCTAGACTCTAGTCTACACACGACTTCCTAGACTATGGCGTCTTCATCTCAACCTTCAGGCTAAAGTTTACTCTCAAGTCTGGGTTGTTCGATAAAAAAAAACTCACTCCCATTTCTTAAAGAATTCTGTTGAGGAACCATTATGGATCTTGAACTGACTGTGACAGCATTGTCCTTGTTTTGCTAGTAAAGACTTATGGCCATATGATGTGCTCAGCCATATTCCTATACTACTCAACCTCAAAGTCAAGATTTCTTCTGTTGTTTTATCCATCGAGTCAAGAGGTAAACAATCTAAAATTGCTCGAAATGTATAAACTGTCGTGTGTACTATGTCGTATCGTATTATCCACTATGCAGTTTGTAGCGTCAGGAATATTAAATATTCCGCCTTACTCCGGTTGCTGCAGAAATCTCTCAATAATAAGCTGATTTCTCTGTTCACTCCTCTGATGAAAAGTTAGCTTCAGCTCCAACTAGTAAGCTTTCTCGCTCAGAGGTTTACTAAGCATCGAGAAATCATTATAAATCTGGACGATGTAGATATAGTTAGAGGAGATGATCTGTATTTCTTGTTCTAAAGGCCTAACTCTTATATTCTGGCAGTATTTTGAGATTTTATTTGCAGCAGGTCCCAGTATAAAGTCAACATTTTGTTTTTCCTACTAGACTACGGCGAATTCAAGTACTTAGTGGAGATTAAATTTGGTCTTTTCTGCCTTCATCATCATTTTATTTAAGTTGCCTAAGTGTACTTGGGTCAAGGAAACAGATGAATTGAGTTCTTTCACAAAGATGCTATGATTCCATGCCGGTTTCTCTGTTGAGCAATAGGCAGAACCGTCCATTCGAAAGCTACAAACCACTTTTATGGCTGAAACCGCTGGTAGGGCTTATTATTTATTGGGTATTTATTGTACTATACTGTACTGTATATGCTACAACTGCCAAAACAAAACCCCTTTTCATAGAGGTAGAGCACATCCACATTCGTCAGCATCTAATTGGCCAGCTGCCGTATCAAACCTAGCCAACGTAGCATTAGGAAAGTCTTTTGCAAGTTCAAATGAAATTTTATTTTTATTTGTATTTTATTCTGTTGTTTTCAGGTTAATTTATTAAATTGCAAATATTCACACAGACTAACCTGTCTTTTGGTTGTCTTATGTTGCAGCACTAACAAGAATTAATGGCTCCCTTTTACGGTTCTTGTTTCTAGTTTTTCGTTTTTCGCTGTGTGACACAATTACCAAAAAAAAAAAAAAAAAAAATTGTCGGACTATTGGCTAAAGATTGTCTTGTTTTCTGTCACTTAATTTACTTTCATTTTATGCCTCATCTTTAAACGTATTCGTTCCATCCATTCCGTTCTGATGTTCAAAGGACTAAAGGTCAGAAGAAAATTAAAATCCTTAGAAAAAGAAAATTAAATGACAAGGCCTACCTACCTACCTACTTACAATGAAAATTTAAGCAATATTACCGAGCAGATTGCGTTGCTCCTTTAAAAACCTACACCAGGTGGTTACCGACGATTCCTATTACATAAGACTAGTCATTTGGGGCAAATTTTTCACACCCTTATTTGATCATAAGCTGTTAAACAAAAGCAAAAAAGAAAACAAAAGAAAGTCGAAGAAAAAGGAGAAAAAAAAATGTCAAAATAGAAATTGTAATTGGGTAACTGGATGGCTGGCTTGCTGGCTGGCATATGAAAATAACGTCAACGACATAATTTTGCGACATTAAGTCGTGAAATTAATTTATGCCTGCAATTACGACGCGTCGTCAATAAAACACATTCATCTTGAGGAAGGAAAAAGTTAATTGGCTTTTACTCTCCTCCTTTTCCTTCTAATTCTATTGCTCTATTGACGTACGTACGTACATACATAGGTACGTGGAGTGCCTTATGTGAGGAGGCGTGCTACTTCGTTGTTACTTAAACAATAAAGGAATACCTTTAGCGAGTTTTACAGGGTGTCAGCAATAAGTTGTGTATGAAGAGACAAATTGGGATGCCTAAGGATTCTTTTGCTATTTTCATGTGCAGAAGATCAATGGAAATAATATGGGCTAACCAGCTTCGATGCTGTCGTTGATACTATGCCCTGATGTGCTGTTTATATCACAATTTTCTCTAGAGTGGCTTATCATACCACATATATGTTGTGTGTGTTAATTTTATGCATAAATGGCGGAACCTTCAGTTTCAAGTCGTCTCCGAACGACAGATTTGTGAGAATTTTTTCATGATAATTTTATTTTCGATCAGAGTTTTTGCCAGAAATCTGCTGAGAGCCATTCGTTGGAGACTTGTGACCTGGGGTCCATCAAAATACACACCCTGTATATATAAATTTTTTGCATCTTATGCTCTCATATACTATATTGACAACGTACATGTATGAGTCGAAAACAATTCTAAAAATTTCCATAATTTTTCGATTTTTATGCATACAATGAACGATATTTTCCTTTCATTTCGAACAGTGTTTACGGTGTTATAATTAGTTTCACATACAAAACCTAACACCGGTGTCATGATTGAAAACATTAAGCGTATAGAGTAAGTGTGGGGGTGGGGGGTAGTGGTCTGATAATAAGACTTTTGGATACTGATAACGTACAAACCGTTTAATTGGTTGCGAAAAATTTTTTTTTGCTTCGTTCATGGTATGGTAAATATACATACAAATAAACGTTTACAACAACAACAATACCTAACAACTAGAAGTAATAAAATATTTTAATATTTTCAACACATATGGACACAAACGACACAAAGGACTGGCTGGCAAAGGCCAAACGACGCATCGTTTGCTACTCAAATGCTGTATAAAGATTGGCAGGAGAAAATGAAACACGTTTTGGCCGGGAATGATTTTTTTTTATTTTTTTTTTGGTTTGTTTTGTTGCCATAAAAATTATGGTTAAACTACGTAAACCAATTAAAATTGAATGAAATCCAATTGAATGACTACTAGCCACCCATCAACCACCACCACCACCACCTAGCTTATGACTGGTTGGTGTTGCCTTTAGGTTTTGTAATAGGAGAGGATTCATATGGTTTGGTGGTCACTTTATGATGATGTGATGGCTGTGCTTAAATCATTCTCCAAAATAAGATACAATTTTCATTTTTCTTACATTTCTTTTGTTGTTGTTATTCTTCCCGGTTTTTCCCCCTCATAGGGCGGTATTTTTATTATCATTCTTATTATTATAATATTGCCTTTATTATCATCATCATCATCATCATCATTGTTGTTGTTATTGTTGTTATTGCTGGTTTTTTTTTTTTGGTTATCTTCTTTTAGTTTTTCTTTTATTGCATTTTATTATCATTTTTATTTTCATAGTCGTCTTACCGTTATTATTATTATTATTACAAGCATTACCATATTCAGAATCAGTACCACCGTAGTAGTAGTTGGTAATACGAGGTGTATGGCCCCCCATTTATGCGTAACGCATTAGTTTAGTTCTGCCTGGATTTACGTTTTATTTAGTTTCACATTTCAAAGCCTATTTAAGGCATAAAGAATAGGAAAAAAAAATTTTTTGTTTTTATCTTTCATTTCATATCCTTCCTTATAATTTGTTATGATCATGGCCACCGTTACTAATTTGTTTTGTATTATTATGACTGTATTTTGTGTACTTTTTAAATGGCCTGGTCAACTTCTATTTGCTTCTATTTGCTTCTATTTCGGCCATATAATGGCAGTTTTATTTTTGGCAAAAATTATTTTTTATATTTGCAAAGGCAACTTTTATGGTCAATTTGGTATAGTTTTTGTAAGAATTTTAATTTTGAAATTTTCGTTTTTTTTTTTGTAGTAGAGGCCTATTTATCAGATCAAATAATTTCAAGTGTTTGGCAAAAAACAACGTCCTTCAAACAATTTCATTAAGCACTGAAGAAAAAGCATAGAAAAGGAGTAGAAAATTTGATTTTTGCTTACCTTATATCGTTAGAACACTTATCATAGAACATCGAGTAGATTAAGGACCTTAAGGATCAAGAAACCAAATAAAAATGGAAATTGTTTTATGTGTGTGAAGATAAATTCGAATTTGAAAATCCAAGACGCAATCCACAAATTTTAGGCAGCGCCACATTTAGCGTTAACAGAGCAAAATTTTCTCTTAACAGAGCAAAATTTGCCCTTAACAGAGCACTGTTAGAGGTTTAACAGTATCCATCTGAAGAAAGGTCACTTGCTTAGGAGTTAATTTTAGGATATATACTAGGTCTAGGAGTACCATATCATACCCGAAGGAAGGTTCCAAGGCCTTTTATATAATTCAGCGAAATAGTTCCACATAAAGTCATATGGTATTGTGCAAATTGGCTTTGAAACTATCAATTTTTTTATTGAAAATTCTCTAGAAGATCAGGGCCATTTTGGAAGATAAAAGAATAAGTACACAATACAGACTAATATGTACATGATAGTCCAGAGTGTCCTCTTTCCAACGGTGGTAGTGGGATAGCTGAAATAAATTCGTCCTCCATCCCCACCAACCATCCTTTTCATCTCAACATTATTGTTTAGAAATAATAATGATCATAATGAGAATTAAACTTCATGCCAATAGCCTTATTTTCACTGCTAAACAGTTAACAGTGCTCTGTTAAGGGTAAATTTTGGTCTGTTAAGAGCAAATTTTGCTCTGTTAAAGCCACTGTGGCGTTGCTAAAATTTATGGATTGCGTCTTGGATTTTCAAATTCGAATTTAACTTCACACACATAATTGTTTTCTATGTTAAGTCTGATAGTTTTCGAAACTATGGTTGTACGAAGCTATATTTGCAGTTTGATTACATACCTATACACTTTCAGGGCATATTTATTGAGAAGACTGTTTGGACGGTACCTATATTGACCAAGTTAGATGGTAAAATGCAGGGTAGTGAACTTGAACACTACAATCATACTGAATAACACTAACGTCTCATCAGATTCTTTTTAATACTTTTCCCATCTCTGGTTAATACGAAAACATGTGCAATCAACAATTTTACGCTTGTGAATCAGTAGAGAACACTTTGTCTGTTGATTTTTAAAAGCAGCTCTAGGTGACTTTTGAATGTTATCTTCAAAACCGTAAATAAGAAGAGAAGCGAGGTTATTATAAAGAAAGTTAAGGATTAGAAATGCATTTACTTTCGATATATCGGTCCCTTGGTAAGAAAATTTGAACGTTTGTTACGAAACTTTCATACAAAATAAACGGAATAGTTGGCCCTGATCTTTTTCCATCTTTCTGCCATTCGAACAAAACAACTGATTGTTATGCGATGTAAGAAACGAATCAAACAAGTTTCTGTAAACCTTTTCTGTGGCCCAAAAGGCCAACATTTTTTCCAAATACTTTTTGAACCGGTCTTGCTATATGCATGATACAATGTTATCTGTCCTGATGGCTATCCTCTCTTCAAATGAATCAAACAAATTTTGCTAAAAATGCCCTATGATCGGATCCTATCAAACATTGTTATTTGGCATTAATTCGGATTGTTGGCTGGACTTCACATACGATCTCTTGTGCTTACGATAGTCTTGTGCTTGCATTTTTATTGCCAATAAGAATTCTTTTGAAAAACATTCATGCAGCGGTTCAAACTGGCAAAGTCGTAGTTTAATGCGTCTTGATGCGTTTGGATAAAAATCGCTTACCTTTTTAGCTGCTTCAATTGATTAACGGTTTCGGTTTCAATGTGTTCGTTTGAAAAATCACTACTTCTGTGTGTTTTGTTTGCACAAAATTGAATTTTTCGAAATTGACCAGTCAAAGTGCTGTGCAATTCATTAAGAAAATCATGAAACCACAATAATAGAATTTGGGTCCCAAAATCCTTTATTTTGAATTACGTTCCGCTCCTGCAATAACTTTATCGGTCATTACAACACTTAGGTTGGATTCCTAACCTAGCATTTCACATCACACATGTTGTGTTTGTTAATTTATCCATGAGTGATGAGTTCTACATTTTATTGTCGACTTCATTACAGATTTGAAGAACTTTTCATGGCCAATCTATTCACCTCTAAGGATTTCAGTTTAAATACATAGGCCTTCAATAGAGTCTTAAATACT
Organism: Sarcophaga bullata; assembly: GCA_005959815.1. NCBI lineage: Eukaryota > Metazoa > Arthropoda > Insecta > Diptera > Sarcophagidae > Sarcophaga > Sarcophaga bullata. The sequence continues at coordinate 82,709 of QOCX01000647.1, read as the reverse complement.
AGATTCATAATTCGAAAATAAAACAAAAAAGAAAAGAAAAAAGAAAAATTCATTTTCATTTTTCAAGCAAAGTCTTGTAAATGTTTACAACGAATTAAATTTCATTATTATTTTTGCAGCTGAATATTGTATTTTGTGATTGACAAGTTAATTGAATTTCTTGGAAAAATTACTAATTAACAATGCAGCAGCAGTCTCAGTCTCTCTCTCTCTCTCTCTCTCTCTCTCTCTCTCTTCACCGTCCCACATCATCATCATCATTTCATACCTCTTCTAAGCAGTCAATCCAACTTATCATTTGCAGCATAAAATACAAAAAATTCTACAGTTAAACGCAGGGAAAAATCCAAAAAAAAAAAAGTCTAGAAGAATAATTTGAAATTTTTTTTCTTTGGAAGCAATGAAAATTTTCTTAATGGGTTATAAAGACAAGGCAAGACAAGACAAGACAAGAAAAAAAACGAAAGATTGAAGAAAATTAAGAACAACGAAATTATTATTTTGATTGACGTCTGAACAGAGTTACGAAAAGATTGTTCTCTTTTTTTTCTATGTTTAATTTTTGGCATAAGATATGCTAAAGGGTCTATCAAGTTCGAAATTGATTTTTTTTCCTAAATTAAAAGTTGTTTTTTGAGCTAGATTTTCAGCTACAGCACCAATAGCTTTCGCTCATACGTCAAGCTCTAAGGAGATTGATACATGATTGATGACATGATTGATTAATTCACGTCTCATGCTATCAATATTGGAGGATGCTTTTTGAAACCATCTCACGAGATAGTTGATCTTATTGAGTTCCTATGAAATCTATTTAAAGACTTCTTGACCGTATTTGTGTCCTTTCAAAACTGTAATGGAAAGTGGTGCAGTAAGATAGTTAAGAATTCAGAATTTCCCGGGTATTATATTGTTTGTCAATCACAATCAAACCATTTTAATAGGTTCCTCGAAATCTCAATTCTTTTAACGTTCGTAGACCATACATTGACCCACACGTTTATAGAAAGAGTTCCTTATTGGAATCTGGACTTCAGCGAATTAAGTTGTATTATGTTACAACCCCTAGACGGTCTTGAACTTGAACAGTTTACTGAGTACTGTAATATTGTAAGTAGCGGATATAGTGCCTATAGCGGCTATAAATGAAGAGAAAAGGATCAGAAATCATTTGATCGATAGTCGTATCTGCCACTGAAACGGATTCTGATCGAGTATACAAAAGTCATCCTCCGCCTACAAATAATCACTGTAGTTTCAACAATTAATTTGAAATCTCAGAACACAAAGCATTCGCCAGAAATTTCTTTTATCATTCATCAATTGTCCAGCCCTTAGTTAATATATTATTAAACGTTTTAAATTACTTACTCACTTAACTGGCCCTTACAAAACTTTAGTCAAGATTGCAACCTAGCTTCTCACAACACCCATTTCGTTTGTCATCATTTTATCGATGAGTGGTGGAACCTGATGTGTTTTTTTTTTGAATATCGACTCCGAGCTACAGAAACTTTTAACGGCAATTTAAATTATTCTCAAGGTTTTTGCCAGAAGGGCAAGGGGGAGGAAGGGAGTAGGAAGTTGCCGAAAAATTTTTTTGTTATTTATTTTCGTTCCAGACATCTGAGGCAGGTCTTAAACCATGGTCTTCCGTCTAATAATCCAACATACTACCTACAAGACTATGGGGACTAACTTTTTAAATTATCTTTTAATATTTGTGTTTAATTGGCATTTGACAGCGAATCTCGAACTTGACAAATACTGTATATGAACCAAAAACCTATGAAAGAAAATTTATTAATAATGTTGTGGAACATTGTTTTTGATATCATCACACAAATTATATGAAGAACGTAGGATATCTTTAATTTTAATAACAATATTTTTATATACCCATACATACATACATACAGTGCTGTTCAAAAAAATTGATTCATCACGATCTAACATGTTTGCGACTAAATCTATACTAAAGCAGAGTAACGCTTCAAATTTTTGAAATGTAACGGGATTATATTCCGAAGAGATCAGTAAACAAAGTACTGTTACTTTTCTACATGCACTTCTTTGTATAAGAAATTTAGAGTAGCGAGTAGGTGAATCTATTTTTTTGAATAGCACTGTACATTGTACTTATGAATACCATGATGATGTTCTTGTCAGTTTGTATTCTTGTTTTCCTTTTCTGGCATATTCTGTTAATTTCACACCAAAAACAAAAAAAAAAAAGGCAAAAGTCTAGTAAAATGTATGGATTTCCATCAACTTTTAATTAGCCTACGAATAGAACAAAAGTTTTCACTCTTTTTCTTGTTTTTTTTTTGTTGTTATTTTTCGTTTTTTCATAAATATTCTGATTCTGCTTAATTCTCTTATATTTTTTGTTTTTGTTTTTTCTTTTTTTTTGGTATACACTACAATAAATACTTTTTAACTTTTATGATGAGCTGGAAATATTCACAAAATTTTGAGAAGAGGAAAGGGAAAAAGTATTTTCGATTTCGAAATACTATGTAGCATAACATTAGAGACCTCCCGGTCGTAACAAAAATTGTTTTAGAATTCTTGATCCATTAGCTCTCCGTTTCACTAGGTCTAAAAATTGTATCTTTTTAAATTTTATTGAATTTTATCCGATTTATGGTGGACATATTTGGTCAAAATATTGTTTTTTTTTGTAAAATTCAAAAATTTAGTTTCCTCTTCCTTTCACTTTTTTCCTTTCAATTTATCTCTATTTTCGTAATTATTTAAAGTGTTCTTTATTCACTTTTCGAATTTTTTTCTAAATTATGTTAACTTAACAGTCTCTGCTAACATAACATTCACTGTAAATAAGAGTATAACTAGCCTAGCTAAAGCCATACACATTATACGTCATGCCTTTTACCACCACTCACTTGCAATGTTGTGTTTTGCTTACTTTATGGTACTTTTACTTTCACCGTGTCAAGTTCTAGAACCTTACTGTTGATTTGTTATTGTTATGCTCTCTTCTATATAGTTTTGTTATTGTAATTTGGCTTTTGTTTATTCGCATCCTCATAAAGCCTTTGTTGTTTTTTTTATTTTTTTGAACAATATCTACATATATACAGGGTTTTTAAGGTTCAAGATTCTATTGCAAGTTCAAATGAAATATAGTTTCAATGAGTGTACATAAGGTATTGCAAAATAAACTTTAATTAACTGCTTGAACTTAAGGAATTTGAGTGCTGAGGTTGTGTATACTAGTCAGAGGAGTAATGCTTAGATATTTAGAGGGTATGGTGTATTGTCTGAGCCCTGATTGTATTCTGTGTGTGTCTTAGAGTTTCACAAAAATAGTATATAAGGAGTGACGTTCTTAGAAAATTCTGCATCAATTAAACGATGTGGCTCTGAAATCGATTAAAAAAATTAAATGAACTGGCAATACTTTGGAGATACCAGATTAGAGAAAATAATTAGTCGACCAATACCACCAAGAACACTAGAAAAGGTGGAAAATTTTACTTTTTACTACTCGGTGGTGGGATTAAATGATTTCGAATACACTGCAAGTGCTATCTGAATTCATTTTATTTTAATTTTATTCAATGCTTTCCTTTACTTTGGTAATATTTTCAGTCAAATGCCGAGGCCCAATATATCTGATGTTGGGTAAATGCCTTCTTCGCCTCAAAAAGTTCGATTAACTTTTTTGTTCCGGCATCAGTAGAAAAAAGGCGATTTCTGATATTCAACAGTTTTATCCCACATTTTTACATCTATGTACGGTCCTTAAGTAATTTTAAACTCAATTTGGAACTGACAAAAGTTTTTTTTGCTATCAAAAGTATTTAATTTTTTTTGTATTATTCACGAACTTACTTTTCCCCCTACCTAATATTTGGCACCCATAATGCCATCATTTTTATTTTTGGTTTTTTTTTTGCAAAACTTTTATATTTTCAACAAAATTTTATAATGAAATGAAATGTTTGTTTTACTCCGATTTTGTATTTCTCCTTTATTTTTTGTTTCAATTTTATTTTGTTTTCATTTTGTTTTCCTTTAACTTTTATGCTGTGTTATTTAATTTCCACGTACCGATTTCCATGGTAACTATTTGGAAAAAACTCGAATAACCACTAGAGTTGAGTAAAATCAATTTTGACAGTTACCTGCAGCGTATTACAGTAGAAAATAAAAAGGATTGCATGGAAAATGGGAAAAGAAAAAAAGGAAAGAAAAGCTATAGTCGGTCAAAGGAGACTATATGATGTGCTAGAGCAGTGTAATTGTGTTTCTTAGGATATTTAAATTGTGAAAAAGGGGAAGAGTTTCTAAAGTCAAGGCTCTTATGATGGCTTTCCCTAGAGATTGGGATTTTGAAAAACTTCAATGGGCTGGTCTGAAAAGATATGCTGATCATTGTGTGATATTTAATTTCTAAATACTCTCTATCCATAAAAAAGTTTGCTTTCTTCTTCAAACTATCTTTCCTGTATTCCAACACAATGGACTGCATGAATAGGGGGCGTCTCATAAGTATTGGCCTCAGAAAAAATTTGTTTGAAACTATAAACAAATTCCAAATTACAATAACAAAACTGTATAGAAGACAGCATAACAATAACAAATCAACAGTAATGTTCTAGAACTTGACAGGGCGAAAGTAAAAGCAAAATAAAGACGAAAAAAATATAACGTGTTTAAACAGCGTGATTTTTATTCGCTTATTACCGTTATTTCATGGCTTATCGTACATTTTTTATTTCCTTTTACAGGATTGCTAGCACCAGTTGTTAGTTTTTCAAACTTTTCATTTTATTTTCCAACTTTATTTCATATTTTTTTGTAATTTTTTTTTTACCATTTGTTGTTATTTTTATTGTTAATACAAGTCTAACAAAAAACGAAAACTATAAGCCAACAACAATGAGCTTAAAACTGTTTAACTAGACTAGAAAAAAAAGCTGCAGAAAAAATAAGAAAGAAATGATTTCCTCTAAACGGTCAGGTTAGGCCAGGCCAGGCATCACTGCGTCAAAAAATGCAGGTGGAAAGTGAAGGGAAAAAAAGAGTTTGAAATAAGTTTTGCAATAAAAGTTATAAAAAATTATTAAATTTTCTATGAAAATCAGTAAGGAAGGGATTTAGGTCCACCTGAAGGCCACTATTCTGTAAGGAAAGGCTATATGATTGGATTCAATTTGATAGGCCTACAAGTTCTTAGGGGTGATGCTTGGCTTTTAATATTTTTGGAAGTGGTTTCCAACGTCTTCGTCATCTTAATTATTAAAGATGATAAAAATTATGCCAGTTAAGTGGTGTGTGATGAGCGTTGTTTTCTTCCCTACGACTCGGGCACGGTAGATCGACATCACAATGGATTTTAGACCTACAAATCATAAACTGCTTTGGCTTCTTCTCGTTTCCTTGCAATAGCAACTAAACTCCAACAAAATCCCAAGCATGTTAGCCTTCTTACAGCTCTTCTTTCTGCTGCATTATAATTCATTTCATTTTCCCTCACTGACTATTTTGCATTTTAAATTTCTTAACAAGAACTTGTGTTATAAGTTCATCAAATTGAAAGTTTTCATAAAAATGCAAAGAATTTCTTGTTCTTCTTTTTTTTTTCTTCTG
>QOCX01000647.1:64174-77079 GCA_005959815.1 Sarcophaga bullata | reverse complement strand
ATGCATTGCATCAGCAACTTTTTCAATTTATACTTTGACTCACTCACAGCTCACAGCTAACAGCTCACAGCTCACTTTTTGCTTATAACACATGCCCATAAACTTTACTTGTTTATTATCATACTTCAAGGAACAAAAGATGAAAAAAAAAATGAAAAAAATAAACTTCAGAAATAGAGAATTTCAACTCTCATATGAGAAGAAAATAATAAAAAAATTATTTCAAATTTACGTTAAAAAGAATTCTAATTTTCTTTAACATTTCATAAGAAAAACTTCTTGTTTAAGAATTGAAAGCAAAGTTTTAAAGAATTTCATAGTGTGTGTACACTGGAAAGGCACTAACACATAGTGGAATAATTTGAATCTGCATGATGTTAAGGGCGGAATTAATGTTTTCCTATCTGAGCTGTGAAAAGTCATGGCATGGCTAGGCTCAGTTTAATATTTTGGTAGAGCACCCCGGGTTAAGCTCAATAATCAGTCCCACGGTCAATTCATTCTTTTTCTCCCTTTTCCTTATGTTGTTTACCGAAGACTCTACTAATTTTCAAGAAAATAAGAAAATCAGCAATCTGGTCCATGAGATTTATACAAACGAAATCTGAATATCATTGTGTTGGCTATAAACACCATTGCATTACATTACAACCCTTAAGACGGAATTACAACCTATCTTCTCACACCAGCAATATTGTGTGCGGTAATTTTATCCACGAGTGGCTGTATTTACAGTCGACTCTAAGCGACAGATTACTGAGATACTACAAAGACTGCTCAGAAGGGGCCGCCGAAAACATATTTTTTCAGAATTCGTTTTGTTCGAGATGTTTGAGCGCTGAAGTTTGAACCACGGGTAAGCCAACACACAACCTACTGGATTGGACCTACTCGGTGGGGAATATTGGCATACTTCCTTACTGCCAAGTGCTCCGTCAGAGCACTGGCTTCTAACGTAACGAACTTTTAGATGAATTATTATGCTTGTAAGTCTCTTAAGGAGCTATCGGAGCTTCTTTTCAATGTTTATGGCTTTAAAATCTTTTCCTTCAGTGACATACATACATAATTGGCCATTACAACCCTTCAGTCAGGATTACGGCCTTGCTTCTCACACCACTTAATTGTTGTCGAGTGTTAATTTTATACATGAGATTTGGGACCTACAGTTTAAAGTCGAGTCCGAACAACAGATTTTTTGAGAAACTTTTCATGGCAATTTTATTTACTCTCAGAGTTTTTGCCAGAAATCTGCTGAGAGGAAGCCGCCGAAGAAATATTTTTTCATATTTCGTTTTTGATGTCTGACCGGGGATTCGAACCCTGGCCTTTCGTCTAATAAGCCAACACACTACCCACTAGACTACGGCGACTTCAAGTGACATAAATGTTTTATTGCTCTACTCTTCTATTTATCGAATGCGGTAGTACCGATTTGGTGTATTTTTTTAATCGTTAACTAGTAAGCCTCTTTTTATCTTGACATTTGTACTCTGTAATCTGTTAAACTCTTCAATATAAATATCACCTCTAATCCTTGCTGGAAGTACTTCAAAAAATCGGTGGAAATATATAAAGTTCTAGTTTAGTTTATGAAATTCAAAGTCTGTTAATCTTGCAGAAATGTCCAATGTCCACAGTGTATTGACGTCTTTCGTACTATATTTACACTGGGCGCAATGATTATTCGTCTGCCGAAGTGCGCTTAGCTGGACATTGTCGACAGTATAAACGTCTAATCAAAGAATAATTGAAGGTTGTACTGCTGCTTATGATATCCGTAACGGTCTTGGTCTCAATGCTTTGAATGCACTTTTGCCAAACACGAAAAACATTACTTCGTTTTACGAAAAATTCCGTTTAATCAAGCTCAGTTCCAATGTCCTTCATTAGTCTTCAAGTTATTGTTTTGTGGAGATTTTAGATTGAAGAATGATAGACTTTCTATTAGGGCCATAACATATTAAATAAATAAATTCGACAAATTACCTTCCAAACGGGCTATGGCCTATGACAACAACAATATTGCAATTGCTGCCTCTGCGGATCAAAGTAAGAAGTTTGTTAGGAACCATTTTATTTAGGTTTATTTAAAAAATCCTAACGGTACTGTCTCACAAAAGCTGCACTTAAGTTCCCCTTAAGCCTCACTTAAGTCTCACTTAAGCCATACTTAAGTCTCCCTTAAGTCTCACTTAAGCCATACTTAAGTCCCTCTTAAGTCTCACTTAAGTCTCACTTGAGTCTCATTTAAGCCTTACTTAAGCCTAACGTAAGTCTCATTTAAGCCATACTTAAGCTTCACTTAAGCCTCACTTAAGTCTCTCTTAAGTTTCACTTAAGCCATACTTAAGTCTCACTTAAGCCTCACTTAAGTCTTAATTAAATCTCACTTAAGCCTCACTTAAGTCTCACTTAAGCCATACTTATGTCTCACTTAAGCCATACTTAAGTCTCACTTAAGCCTTCAATTAAGTCTCACTTAAAGCCATTCTTAAGTCTCACTTAAATCTCATTTAAGCCTCACTTAAATTCCTTTAAGTCTCACTTAATCCATACTTATCCATGCTCTTCTACTTAAGTCTCTCTTAAGTCTCACTTAAGCCTCACTTAAGTCTTAAATAAATCTCACTTAAGCCTCACTTAAGTCTCACTTAAGCCATACTTATGTCTCACTTAAGCCATACTTAAGTCTCACTTAAGCCTCAATTAAGTCTCACTTAAGCCATACTTAAGTCTCACTTAAATTCTCATTTAAGCCTCACTTAAATCTCCTTTAAGTCTCACTAACTCCATACTTAAGTTTCACTTAAGCCATACTTAAGCCTCACTTAAGCCTCACTTAAGCCTTAATTAAGTCTCACTTTATGCCTCACTAAAGTCTCACTTAAGCCCGTCTTAATTGAGTTTCAAGCCCTAAGAAATATGGATGTAAATTTTGCGTTTGGGTGCCTTTACTTCACAGTCATATCGCTTGTAAACTTTCCTTATATTATTACCATCTCTCTCTCTCCCTATCTCTCTCTCTCTCCCATAAATATTTTGACAAGAAACTCAATTAATTTTCGTAAAATAATATTCTAATGAAATTTAAAACATAAAATATTTTCCTATTATTATTGTTGTTGTTGCTTTACTTGTAGTTGTAGATGTAGTTGTAGTTGTATTGTTATTTGTTTTTAAGCCTAAGGAATCCTTTCTTAATTAATATTGAAAATATTAAATTTATCTTTTCATTCTAGGCCAATAACAACGCCAACACCAACAATACCAGAACAGTTCAATAAGCAAACTGAGGAAAACGAGAGAGACCTGATAATGACATCTAATTTGTTTAATTAGAAGACCACAACAACAGAACATTGTTTCACAGCGTGAGTGCGTATGAGTACGTATGTATAATTTCTTCTTCTTTATTTTTATTTTTTTATTATTGCCTTTGTTTTTGTTGCATGTGGCATCATGATAAAATGTAATTGTAAAATCCCCAAAATGCACTTTTACTTAAAGTAATTGCTGCTTAGCAAACTAACACACAACAACAATACACACACATGTATATACATTAGATACGACATATATATGTACGATACGAGTATATATAAAGGAACATGTAATGTTTACTAGTTGTAAGTTGTTGTTGCTGACTGAAGATGTACGTAACATTAGTTTATGCAACATGATATTTTACAACAATAATAACAACAAAAACATTTCATGTATGTACGTATGTCATTGTAATATTCCAAATATACTCGTACTAAGGACTAATACAACATTTTAAAATAAATGACATTCTGAACATCAGAACATCAATCTTACATTGACATCATGCTGGAGCGTATGATACAAATTCTGTTGTTGTTGTTGTTGGTTATTTGGTTGTTTAGTCTGAACAAGAAACATCTCACAGCCACAACATAAAATTAATGGTCAAAATTATATTTCTTAAGGGAATAACTAACCCATGCACTTATACTCTCACACACATGCACATGTATTTGTAATGGAATTGCATATGGATTCGGTTTGGGTTTTATGGAGAGCACAAGAAGATAATGAGCAGAGTTATTTTAACCAAAATGTAATATAATAAGCAAAATAGCATCTTAGACACTTACAGTCGTGGCTAACTAATTAGAAATATTATTATTAGTTGTTCAGATGTCATGCCTTAGCGATCTATTGAACTCCCCTCTAACTTGATAGTACCCAGACAAATTTCAGGATGCTGTTCGTAGTCGTCCATTCTCTACCTAGCACTTCATATGTACCCCGGTATTTCTTCGTGGTGTGCATTAAAGAATGTGTTCCAATAATTCATTGCCATCGTCATAGGATCTCCATGTTGGATTCGAAACAACCACCATTCTCAATAAATGTACCCTGAGACTACAGTGCCCTTTCAAAAGACCGGTTATTATTTCTTGATGGTCTGATGCGTTAAGCTGATCTTCCCTTAATGGAGTTTCCAGACAAAAGTTTCAATTGCGTCAAAATCCATTTGGTTTGAGGAGAGTCGATGCCTCTTTTCTTCTTCCATTTTTCTCTTTCTAAAGATCTGCTTCTATTCCACAGACCCCATCAACGGTGTTACAGCTTCTCACCTCGAAAGCTCGTCTGCTTGTTCATTGCCGATAATCTCCACATGATATGGGAACAAGCAGAGGGTAACGTCGTTGTGTCTATTTATTTGATTCAGCTTCGTCAGACATTTCCCATACTATGTTCGATATAATTTTATAAGAGCTGAGAGCAACAAATACGGCCTGAATGCCAGACTGACTGGCACACTTTCTGTCCAAGTTGAATATCTTTCGGTGTCTTCCGCTTGGAATATACCCGCTAGTTTCGGCATGGGCTTCGAATTTCATTCTAGAACTAAAAACTCCTACACCTGCTCCAAGATCAGTTTTTGACTAATCTGTGTATCAAGCAATCGTTCCTCATTCCAGATTACTCCATTCATTTTTGGTACTAAAACTCGTTGCCGAGTACTTCTTAAAATCAACTGTCTGTTGGACAGTTAAGGAAGAAATTCCTTAATGAATTTCATATTAGATTCGCTCGCCCCCATAAACCTAATCATAGTCTCTCAAGCTCTTCGAGCTTTGCCTTGAAATTAATCCTGCTATAAATTGTGGCTTGACACGCACCCAAATATCTTGCAAGTTCATGTTGAGTTTGACGACAATCTTCTTGACTGTGTGATCTCAGTTCTTCACCATTTCTGGATCGCTCAAATCGTCTCGTACATTGAAGGCTACCCTCGTTTGTTAAAATCCCTCGTTTGTTAAAATCTATAATGATCTCTTGTCAAAGGCTGAGATACATGCTTTATCAGGCAGATGGAATAGAGATCTAAGTCGAGGATGATAATTGAAATTCAGTGTCCTGAAAGAAGGCCCTCTTGTTTGTAGGGCTTTAAATTTCCCAAGGTGTTAACATTAAATGGTCTCCACATGATATTCTACAATTCAGAAATGCTAAGCACATTGGCTGTTTGAAGGGTTCAGGGTCATCAAACTTATATTGAATGCAACCTAGTCTTTGATGTTCAACCAAAAGGTAGGAGCCAAAATGCTTGCTGCGATTAATGTTGAGGTTGATTATGCTTTAAAAAGAATTTCCTGGACTAGTCAATAAAAATTGTTCTATGGCCCGCCAGATTTGAATCCATTTTAATAAAATGAGATCATACTCGTATGTACTGCCTATCATTCAAAGAGATTAAGTCCTAACAGGCAAAGAAATTATATGTGGAGTAACACTCTTACCCTAAAGCATGAGTTCAAATTCGGTTTAACAAAAGAAAAGAATTTCTCTATACCTATTTAGATTTCTAATTAGTTAACGGCTGCTGTTAAATAGAAGTGTGTAAACAATTAAAAAGCCTTTTGCGTAAATCTGAACATGCAGCTCTGGACTACATGTGATTATAAGCCACAAAATTGTATTAACTTCTAAAACCTACTCTTAACAACAAATACAGAAACAGCAACAGCAACGACAACAGCAACAACATTGACACACGATCTCTTGTGCAACATAAATGATTGCGTGTGCGTGTGTAAACGTATGCAATAAAGAGAAAGAGATACAAATTACAGGTAATATTATAACGTTGGTTACGACATTACCTTTAAACATGGCCGGCCAACAATCATACTCTACATCGCCCATTGATACGTCTACACCCAATCCAGGTTGTAAATGTGTTGGTATGCGAGTGCATACCTATATTTGAACATGTAATGTAAATAACATTACATTTACCAATACATATGCAGCATACTGCGTGCATTGCCTTGCATGCAGTTTATTATGCAACAATACAGGTATAGGTGTATCGGTGTGTATGTATATTGCATGTTTTTGTATGTTGCATATGAAATTTTTGTTTTTGTACTTGGTTAGCCTCATTTTGTGGCCATTGTTTAGTTGACCAAAAATCCTAAAAAGCTTTAGTTGTTGTTGCTATTGCTGTTGTTGCTGTTTTTTTTTCATATTTCAATAGATACGGGACCTATTGTATTGTGTTACAAGTTAGAATAAATGTGCGCGTATGTGTGTGTGTGTGTAAGAGTGCAAGCGTTTGGTCCATTATAAGCGTTTGTACATTTTGGTTGCAATTATGTTAATGCTGAGGTGGTGACAATTTAGTGACACCAATGATCTGTTTAAATAAATCTTTAAATATGCCTCATTTAACCATAACAAGAACAAAAACAACAACAACAACAATACCACCACTACAAATACACTATCTGTACCACACATTCGTAGGGTTTATTATATTACATGGAGAAGTGAAGTTTACATGGAAGTGAAAATTACTACAAAAATATTGGTGCGTAGAAAAATTACACAGAAGACAGAGTATACACGGAATTTCAAGAAGTTTTTTCGCCTCACATCATTTATGTTGTGTGTGCGTGTGTGTTAATTTTATATATGAGTGGCGGGACCTACGGTTTAAAGTCAACTCCGAGGGGCACATAATATAAAATGTATTTCAGCCTGTCTGGCTTCTCTTTCAATTGGTAGGAATCACGATCAGATTTTTGTAGATTTCAAATAGTCCAAGTGACTCAGATGGTTAATCGTTTAATAGTGCTGCGAGGCATTGTTTTCATAAATATTACATCATTCGCAACCTCATATCATTGAGTGTGATTCATGATTGTTTTGTCCGATTAATATAATGAAAGGCTGTCATACGGATCAGTGGACAATACCTCCTTGATGTCTTGCACAAACTATTTCACGATCACATTATTATTGCTGCGGCTTAAGGTAGCTGCTTACAATCATAGAAGCTGCTCTCTTTCATACAATAGCGGTATTAGCATTTGGAGGACATGTTCCAATCGGAACAGTGGCTATTTGCCTCTTACTGTTCTTATGTGACACCTAAGATCTCTGTTATCATATTTGGAGCTATGTCTGGATAATATATTTCCTAAGTAAAAGCCTCAAGATACCTTCTTTAATTGATTTCAAAGAAAACGGTCTTGACATTCGATAGGCGTATCCTATAGGTTTGTCTACCCGTCAGCTCGTACCCTTCCATTCCAAGAGAGAAAAATGAAATGTTCAATTTACACTTGGCCTCTCTTACCAGCCAAGACGAGTTCGTTCATATTTAAGAGTAAAGCTGGATTCACCCATGGTTTCGGAACAAACAATTTTCGTTTTTTGGGAGTTTGTTCTGAAACGATTCACCCACTTCGAACAATTGTTCTGGAAAAATATAAAAATTTTGTTCCGAAACCATGTGTGAATGCAGCTTAAGGAAAGGTATCCGGCTGTCTATGCTATAGGCAGATAGCATTAATCAGGCGTGGATCTTCACGCGGAAGTCGTTTGAAATAGAGGGAAGGTTGAATAAGTTTACTGTCCCAGATCCAATCTCACAGTTTATATTGGTTCCTTTAGTGTAGATCTTATAACATGAAACTCGTATAGGAGGACGTTTGAAATTACTATCACAGGCGAGTTCGGAAGTACAGGGATAAAGGATGTTATTCATCTGAAGGTGCTTAAAGAATCTTGACATGGCCATGTCATCTTTTCTACCATGCTCCTGTATAGCTTTGCGTGATATTATCATTAATTAACGATGAGGTTGCTCTCTCTTGTTGAAGAACCTTTGAAACACAACTGAAGGCACTGAACCATATTTGGCCATTTTTAATGTTATTTTACCCTTAGGAATCAATAGAAAACGCCGTATACTAATTTAGATACGTATTCACATCAGCTATTTGGAGAATTTTTTTTATTTACACAGAAAACTACAATAGATTTTCAAATTAAATTTTTTTCGTGTAGAAAATGTCTTTTACCCTTACCTAATATTTAATTTTTGTCGAATATATAAATTGTTTGTGTACATATTGAATGTTTTTATAACAAATATTGTGTTTTATAATCAAAAAGTTTTTTTTATTGTTTTTGGTTTTAATTTATAAATTCAACCAAAAATTTACTCTTATTTTCGGTTTAACTTTGTCTCCAAACGTTCGTGGTCTGTCTGTCCATCTATTGTTCATACTATGCACCATTTTATTGAGTTTGCCAAATTAAATTAATTGTTTTTGTAAGAAAAAAGAAAAAAACATACTGAAAATAATTGCATTTTGTATTGTAAGTTTAAGAGTTTCTTCATTTGCAGCTCATTTATTTTGAAGATTGTGGCCTATTATTTGACCATAAGAATGAGGATGTAATTTGTTTACAGACAAAGAGAGAATGAGAGATAAATTAAGACTTTGTTTGTCTATTAATATGTTTGGTATTGGTCTCTCGAAATAATCGTAAATAAAGGTGGTCTGTCTATACAGACAGTATCTTGTCGTTATTTCGTGGTAGACGAACGAGTGTATTGAAATATTTTCGATTAAAAACATGTTTAGGCCAGCCCTTAAGTAGGCTATAAATTTAATGAACATTATGTTTATTTTAAAGAAAGTTGTTATTGTTGTTATCGTTGTTGCTGTTGTAAATTGTATTAAAAGAGTATTTAAAATCAATAAAAAAAAAAAATCTTCAGTCTAATGAACAGGTTGACTAAACGATTGGTAGTTTTGCATTGCATTTGGAGTTGCATTGCATTTGGACATATTCCCAGCCCTTATGTGGGAAAACCATGCAAATTGTGTATCTGCCAACCTGTATGTATGTATGGTACTCATCTTCGATGTCGACGACTTCATCTTCCTATTACGCTATGGTTTTTAAGCTCTTGTTGTTGTTTCCAATCTCCTTTGTTGATTCCTAGTAATAATCACAATAAAATTGCAAATATCTTGGCGGCAATCTCTCTCAAATCGAAATCTTATTTACGTTTTGGACATTTGGTTCTTCAGCTTACTCTGCCAGGAATATTGTATGATAACTTGAGACTTTTCTCTTATGATTTCCGTTGTTTCAGTTTCTGTTTGCAGCCGTTTACATCCTAATCTCTTTACACTGCCCCTCTTTGTTACAATTAAAGTTGCCATCCGTCGTTCTCCCGTAATTCTTTTCTGCCTTGCTGGCATTCTTATCTTGTTTTCCAATAATTTTAATGACTTTTGAATTTCGTATAACGAATGTCACCTTTTGAAATGAATTTGAATACGTTTTTGTATTAACCAACCAACAGCGTTAAGCGTTAAGCGTTAAGCTTTTGAAATAAAAATTTAAATTCTATGCGTTCTATTGTAATTAAAAATAGCAACAGCAACAACAAGAGCAATTTTTAATGGCAATAGAAATGGATGGTAGCCCAATTGTATTTTTTTTTCTGGCGAGATAAGCTCATCTCGTATAAAACCTCGGTACCGGTTGGGGTTATTAAATCAAGTTAATAACTTTCCAAAGGCAATAAAACTGTCAAAGTGATAACAACAATGAATTCTTTGTTAAGAAAACTTTAAAGCAAACGAATATAAGAAATCTCAATAAAGAAAATTCTCATTTACACCATCCTGGTGGTGGTGCACGGGGGGGCTGATACTGTTATAGCAGCAGCATGAGTTTTTGTTGTCTTATCTAAAGGTATATCAAATGGTATTTAAAATATTTTCCAAAATAAAATTACAAAGCAAATGTAATTAAAAGTTCCAAAAAAAAAAAATGAAAAGTGAAAACTTATAGCCACCATTTGAAAAGCGTTAGTGAAGAAAATTCATTCAATATGTACATACATACATACATCCAAACATATATAAAGCTAAAGGCTAATGAAGTGTGAGAGGGGTAGGTGGTTATATTGTCTTTAAGGTTTACTGTTTAGATTTAAATCATGTTGTATCATAATTTTAAGTCTTTCGATTTTGTCCTCCACAGATTGTATCCTAGAAACATTTTCGAACCACAAATACTATGGCGTCTTTAAGCACTGGATTAGAAAAGTTATTCTAATAATTTACTGAGCCAGGGCGTCACCGTAGTCTATTAGGTAGTGTGTTGGCTTATTAGACGAAAGGCCAGAGTTCGAATGCCCGGTCAGACATCAGACACGAAATATGAAAAAATAATTCTTCGGCGGCTTTCTTTCAGCAGATTTCTAGAAAAAAAGTTTCTTAAAAATCTGTCGTTCGGAGTCGACTATAAACTGTAGGTCCCGACACTCATGTATAAAATTAACACACACAACATAAGTGGTGTGAGAAACTAGGCCGTAATCCTGACTGAAGGGTTGTAATGGCCGATTACGTATATTTGTATGTAGAACATCATAGCGGACATTGAAATTACAGGAATGGAATTCCAATGATTGACTTTTACAGTGTTAGGATCACTATCACTGTTTCCGTTACTTACCACTTGGTTTTCGCTTTTGTTATCATGGAAAAAATACTTTAAAATGTGGTCTATTCTACCTCTGCTGGTGTTTATTATTAACTCCTGTCCAAAATGTAATAAACCAAGCACAAAACTAAAGTAAAGTATTATAATGTTGGCAACCCTGTCATTCTAGAACTTGCTTTCTACTGGAAAAACCTTGATTAATGAAATTGAAACAAAGCAAAAAAATAATAAGGGGTTGTCCTATTAAGGAACTGACAGGACTAAGAAAAAAAAAATTGTTTTGGTACAACACCCCCTACATACATACAAAATTTCCTCTTACAACCTTTCAGTCAGAATTACGGCCTACGGCCACTTATGTTGCGTGTGTTCATTTTTATAAATGAGCGGCGGGACCTACAGTTTGAAGTCGATTCCGAACAACAGATTTTTTTGAGAAACTTTTCATGGCAATTTTATTTCACTTACAGAGTTTTTGCCAGAAATCTGTTGTGAGGAAGTCGCCGGAGAAATATTTTTTCATTTTTCGTTTTTGATGTCTGACCGGGGATACGAACCCTACTAGACTACAACACCCCCTAGAGTGAAATAAATGCACTTATACTACCAGAGAAAGAAATTCCTGAAGTCACATTAATCCTCAAGCATCCTCATGCAATCCTATGATTGCCATGTCATCTGATTTCATCTCGAAATATGAGTGCTAATTGGAATCTATGACTCATCCTTGGTCACGGATCAGATACTACTTACTTGTATAGTGTAATGGCATTGCAATACCATTTTAAGTTCACTCTCCTTCCCCTCTTGATTTCCGCATCCGCCAAAGTAAATTAGCGAAACGTGTGAAAAAGTCGTCGTTGTCGTTGAGTCGTCGTAGTAGATAGTGTGTTGACTTATTAGACGAGAGTCATGGTTTATTGGTCATTACGACTTAGCTTTTCATGTTCACCCATGTTGTGTGTGTTAACTGGATCTACAGTTAATTTTCATCTCTGAATGACAGATTTTTGAGAAGCTTTTCATTGCACACAGAGTTTTTGCTTCAAGACTGCTGAGAGTAAGTCTAAGTTGGGATTTGAACCACCGGCTCATGTCTAAGAAGCCAATACACTACTTACTAGATTACGTGGACTTCATTATTGCAGAGGTTGTAGCATTCAAATACTCTACAGATTTACTCGAACAAAGATTTTTTTCTATTTTATGCCTGCACAGGGTCCAATAAAATTGAATATTTGATGCTGTGCTGAAAATTTTCCATTCAGATATGTTGGTTTTTGGTGTTTATCATTCAGCAACTGCAGCGTTTTTAAAAAGACAACATTCTCTAAGTTCTTGTGGTGAACTTGCTAAACAGAAAATATTGAACGTTTGTGGCAGGCTCCATGTAAGACAACGGTTAAGCCTAGTAGTGGAAGCAATTCGAATTTAAATGCTTTCCTAACGCTTTTAAAAGCCTCTCCCATAATATTTTATTTCAATTTAAGCCATTAAATTAATTTACAATAGTTATCTTTGGCCTTTTTCCATCATTTAAATTTTTAATTTCTCAAATTCCAACACTTTGCATCGAAGAAAACTGGCCTTCTTTTGTTTAATAACTTTGACTTTTTGTTTGTTTACCTAGCAAAATTAACTCATTTTTCAAGAGTGAACTCTCTTCTCTCTCTCTTTTTCTTCTTCTAAAGTTATTTTCGCATAAATACCATCAAATCTTATTCCCTAAAGGCACAGGCTGATAAAACAAAAATTATTGTTTGTTTCATAAAAACTTGAAGATACGAATGGAAAATATGAAAATCTACCTTTACTAGCTAGCCGGCACATAGAATTTCGTAGAGATTTTTAAGCAAAGATTAGTGTTACACAGTCTTAGGCGAACATCAGTCATTGTAGGCATGAATAGAAGCGATAAGATTGGAAAAAAGGGGTAAAACAAAAGAAGCAAATCCACAATCCTCCCCATCTCCAACAATATTTCTATAAACTTAAAGGTATTGTATTACCCCCCCAATTTATAATATAAACTGCCAAAATCGTTGAATATTTGCGGTGAATGTAATACTTGGTGAAAGGTTTTATATTCGGTTTTTATTAATCTG
>QOCX01000647.1:51754-64169 GCA_005959815.1 Sarcophaga bullata | reverse complement strand
CTGCGATATGATGCGGTTCAAATAACCTGATAAATCCATATTACAACGTATAATAAACCAACAAATAAACAAGAAAAAAAAATAATTTTTTTAATTCCAATTTTTTTTTATCTCTTCGTATACAACAAAACAGTCAAACAGACCAATCGACCAAAGGACCAAACGACCAAAGGACCAAGCGACAACACAAATGTTTTGTAAGTAATTTAAATATTTCGCATCACAAGTCATTTCGCGGCCTATTAAAATCAGCCATTAAACGCGTCAGCATTATTTTCACGCAGCTTAAATTGCGTCACACCCATAGTTTTTACGCTTATTCATCGTACAACACCATACACCGCTCTCATTCACTTTCTGCTTTCTGCCCACCCACATAAAAAGCTATTTGCCACCACCATTAGCAGCACACTCCAGCAGCATATTACGCCAACTACTCTCTCTTTCTCTCTCTCTCTCTCTCACGCTATCACTATTGCGATTATCATCACCAAGCCATTGTTTGGCATGGCAAGGATGGATGATACATTAAAACATTCACATCGGTGAGCCATTAACTGCTGCTGGAATAACGGAAGGCTCTTAAAAACCATTGCTGTAGCCATAACGGCACCAATTTCTCATAATCTTCATTGAAATTGAATCGGTTTGGTTTTCTCGTAATGCTCATATACAATATTCCTTTTCCTTATGGCCATCATTAAAATTGTAAAGGTACACTGAGAATAAATTTCTGAACTTCCTAGTTTGAACCTTACTTGGATGCAAGGCCATATAAGCCTTGAAGTAAATCTAGGCTGGTAAAGTAAGACATTAGATTGCCTGTTTTGAATTTTTGTCATATGATTTCTGTTTCGCTGTTCCAACGTAAGACAGGTACACCTTAGACTTCTACAATTGTCTACGTCTCCATAAGATTAACTGGAGGATACTGTGATACAACATTCGTGTAACAAAGTTTTTCGTATTCTGAAGATTGTTTTTCACTATCACGAATGAACAAGAAATCCAGCTAAATGCTTTGATATGTGCCCGCGAAAACCGTAAAATTTGGACCAACAGCCGCATACGATAGTTGTTGATTAGCGCTGCTATGAACAGATTCATTATGGGAGGCAAATCTGTTAAGTTTCCGTCGTATACAAACCATAAGGACCCGTTTTTGAAAATAAAATTGTGTGTCGCGTTTTAAATTCGAAAAATTTTTAAACGGAAAACCGTTAGTTTGGGAGCTCAGAATATTGGATGCCAACTGACTTTTAGGCAACTAAGAAGCTTCCTGAAAGGATAGGTTTTTAAACTAAGATTTCCGCGGAATGGATAAGAGTATTTAGAGTTAGATGCAGGTAGATATAATCAATATGTTGCTTGCTTAAGGTGTTCTTTAAACAATGCGAAGTCTTAGGGCGCATATGAACACTTGACTGTCATTTCGAAAAGTTAGGTTAGGTTAGTGGGTAGCTTACCATTTACAGGCAAGTTTATTCGGTGGCCATATGGCCCATTGTGTTACCCAGTGTAAGGTAAGACCCCTTGTTATGATCCGTAGGTGGTGGGCTTGAACAGACAATTAATCAAGGTTATCCTCAGAATTTTACTTAATCTGTAGAGTGTAATAAAGAAACGTTTTTCTGTAACAGGGCTATGACCGAAAAACATTTCGTGTGTCTTATTAACATGAGCATAACCGGCGTCTCTGTAAAAATATTCACCATGTTCGGCTATGGCCATACAGCTTCTCGTATGTCTTATTAACATGAGCGTAACTAGCGATTCTTTAAGAGTATTCAGCATTATCGATTATTTTGGTTTTGGATTTTAGCATCGAGGACGTATACGCGGATTATGGTGCCCAAGTGATCTATAAATTAGTTAGGCATGGAGATGTTACCTAAACTGTAGTCTACATACAGAGAAACCTGATTGAAAGCAGTTTCCTAAGGCAAGTCTGTCTTACTGCCTGACTTTCTTTTCCGTAATATTTCCCATTTTAACATCGTAATTTCTCTCTGTGTATGCCTATGAAATACTATCACCATGTTCCTGTGTATGGTTGTGTATACTACAGCATAGTGTATACTTTTAGGCGCGTTAATTGGCATCAATGTTTTTTCTACTGCCTTTTGCTCTTGGTTTTGGTTGGTTTATTTAAGGCCTACTGCCTTTTTTCGACCATTAGCCGAAACAATTTTAAGCGGATTTCTTAACAATTTTTTTTCGTTTGTTTTTCTCAAATTGTTGTTGCCCGTGCCATTGCTGTTGTTCAATTTAAGGCAAAAGTATTTGTTTTTTCTTTTGGGATATTCGAATCTATTCGGCAGCGTTTCAAGTGCTTATGGGTGCGTGCGGCAAAAGATGATGTTCGAGTGTATTTAAATATCTTTTGTATTGGCTATTTTGAGGCGTATTTATTCACGCCTTAGAGAAATTAACTGTATTGCTTTAACGTGTTGGCATTTTACTGTCTTAAACTTTTTTCTGCACGGGCGTTTTTTCTTTTTTTTTTTCGTTGTTATTTTCTTAGGAAAGTTTGTTGATTTTCTTTGAAATACTTTGAGTTTTCAAGGAAATATAAAAGGGCGTCAATTTTAGATTGTTAATATTTGTTAAAGCATATCATTAGGCTTTATTTAAATTCCAAATGCTTATTCAGTGTTTCTTGTTTGTTATTTTGGGCTATTTTCTTCAATTTGGTGTTTTATTGTTGTTGTTGCTGTTGGAAATATTCCGGCTTTTTATTGTAAGAAATCATTTTAAGTTGACAATTTGGTAGGTAGGGTTTGGTAGGAATTTTAAGTTTATCCCATGGTTTAACGGAGTTATGATAGACTAAGATCTTCTACGTTAGTACCTTGTAATCTCTAAGACTTAAACCATTAGAAAATGAATATCGCAAGAGTTTCTATATAACATTCAATGATTTTTTATATTCAAAAAATCACAACCTAAGTACAATTTTTCTCCTTTATAGCCTATTTCGACTTCGTTGTGTTTTCTCCTCCATTTGTAGCCCACACCAAAATTTATTTTCTAATCTAATCGAAATTCTTTTTGTGTAACTTCTTTCAAAACATTCTTTTTTTTTTAAGTTATTTTCTCTCTCTTTCTCACTCTCTCTCTCTCTCTCTCTCTCGTCTTGTTCGTTTCTGCTATGTTATTAGTTTAATTGGAATTTTTCATCAAATATTTTCATGTTTTTGTTTTGTTTTTTTCTTCTTCTTTCCATTTAATATTTTGTTTTGTTATTGCATACTTTTGTGCTGGTATTTTTTCAATTTTCTATTGCATACTTTTCGGTTCATAGTTTTATTCTTTTTCTTTTTCTTTACTGTAAATCAGCAAAATATGCGCAAATTATTATGAAGAATGTTTTCCCCTCTCAGATTTATTTTTTTTTTTATTCGAATGCCTTACACATGCTTAGCTTGTGAGATTGTGCAAAGAGTTTTTCATATAGAAATTGGTGAATTTCGTGCAGAAGAATTCAAAGATTTTTATAGTTAAAGTCGTATAGTTTTTATGAAGTCTTAAGTGAAAGAAATAAAAATTTTCTACGTTCAGTATCAACTGACAGTTTTGTAATTGGAATCATCATGTGGGAGAAGTACTTAATGGCAGTGAGCTTAGCATGAAATATACTGTTCAGGGTACAAATGCGAGGTAGAATCATGAAGTTTATTCAGTGAGAAATTAATCTTCATTCTAGAAGTCCCTGAGAAGCCAAATACTTCAGGAATACATGTTTGGAAAGTCATATAAGACAAGTCAGAAGATCTTGTTCAAATTCCAAAACAGTTTCGTATCCAGAAACAAAATCCGTTTTAGTTTTTGGCTTTATAAAGATAAGATGACACTTTCATTTGAAATGATGTCCAAACAGTTTTCCGATGCCGTCACAATCTAACAGCAAAGTTTTCATAGTAGAAATGAAGGATGACTTCTCACCTTCATACCGATAGCTTAGGAGTCCAAAGGAAATGGAATTGCTTGCATAGACTTGAATTTGTTAAGGAAACTAATAACAACCTGAACTTTAAGTCAGGACCACAATCCAGCTTATCACGCCACCCATTTTGTCTGTGTTACTTTTATTCAAAATGGCGGGACCTTCAGCCTTCGGCTCTCAGCGATAGATTTGCAAAACTTATCATGGCAATTTTATTTACTCACAAGCTTTTTGCCTGATTTGAAGTTTGAACTACTGGATCTCGCCTAATAAATCAGGACGCTATCTACTACCTAATTTGTGGGTAAAAATGTTGAGAATAATGTGCATATGGCAGATGGTCACACACCAATCTCGCCTGCATACCATACCATAGCATTGTTTGTTTCTCTATGCTTTATTCTAAAATCTAATCGCTAAAAATATGATGCATATTTGAGGAGCGGGACGTAAGATTTAACGTGTATAAAGGGTGACTCATAAGTACTCATGAAATTTTGAGTATGAGTAAGTCCACAGTATTGAAATTTAACTACTCTGATTCATTCGTACTCACTACAACGTTGATTTATACGTACAAGTTACAAGTTGTACAACGTTGACATCGAACTCATACTACTCATTCGAATTTATACTGAAAGTGTTCAGATCTGATTGTTTTAAATCTTTTGAATGGTGATCGAACCTCTACAGGCATTGTCAGGTATGTGATTGTGAATATTGACACACACTGGCTTAGAGCTTAAACAGGTTGCAAGCACATTGGCGATGAACTGGTGTATCAAAAATCATATGCCTAATGAGAGAGACAATACCTTAGTATTGTGACTCAACTTTATTTGTAGAAGAAGTTGTTGATGTATGTTTAATGTGTCGCTGTGGGCCACCAGTCCCGAACTGTTTATAGTTCAACTGGTAGTAATCGACTTGATTTCGAGGCCTAACCGGTGACTTAATTCTGGTACCTCAGGATTCAGGAGCCCCTGAAACCTCGGTTCCAGCCTGGCTGTTGGTGCAGCCCCTTTTGGGAGCATCGTGGATTCTGTGATTTGGAGCTAAATCGCGGGAAGAGTCTAGTTAGTAGGCTCGATGTGGAGTTGCATTCTCAACTGGGTGCCGTGACCCAAGAATCGGAAGGAGTTTTAGACAGGCACCACTCCTAACTAAGGGAAAGTCATGCCCAAACACATGGCATCGAATTGGTACTCAGGTGTAGCAGCCTATTACATTTGGGGTCGTAGACAGACACATTGCATTTCACCCTCTGCGAAGAGCACCGTGGGATAAGGTCCACGCGGACATGTACCCACGTAAAACCAATTGTCGTTGTAGAATAAGTTTTTTTTATTACCAGCGCCATTCCTTCACCTTTTACCTTTTTGTTGTACTTTTACCACAAATTCAATAAATCAGGTGGAAAATGTTAAACAAACCTCGTTATCCATATTATTTACTGTGTGCTATAATTTATCGCAACATAAAATAAAAATTTCGTCAATCTGGTGTCAATCATAATAATTCATGGCACATTATTTGCATCATCATTACAAATCAACTGTGTCAACATTTAAATCTCATCATAACATTTGATTTTATTACCGCGGAAAAATATTTGCGCTCGAAAAAAAGTTGTTTCAATTAATCCGGGAGTATTCATAAAAAAAAAACAGCAAAAAAAACCAAGAGCGATTCGATGCACCACATCAAGAAGACATAAAAATAAGAAAGAGAAAAAAAACGGAATTTTACAACAAAATTATTATAAAAACATAGAAACACACACAGAAACACACTCATACCTATAAAGAGAAGAGACAAACCTAACAGATTACAAAGGAAAAGGCAAATAATCATAAAAGTCCTTCATACCAGAAGCATCACCAACAAATTTGGAAAAAAAAAGCAAAAAGGACTCTCAATAATCAAACAGAGTCATCAACAACAGTATCAGCATCAGCATCATGCTCATCGTCAGTCAGTCATCAACATCAAAATAATCGTAAAAATAATGGCAAAACTGTGAATAAACGAATGAATGAATGAACGAATGAATGCAAGTCAACAGATTCTTAACAGTCGTAAATATAATACCATGTTATCCTGTTCCTTACCACCTCACCCTATTACCGAACCAATGACACACTTGTTGGTATACTGTTGTTGGTTAGATGATGGTGTAGTTATGCAGGAAGATTTAAATGAAGAGCTTTTTATTTAAGTTTTTACAACTTCCTTGAACAAACTATTGTAAGGATTTCAAGGATTTCAAGGATTTCAGGATTTCTCTTTTTCACTCATACAGCAGCTGTAGTGACAATAGGATCATAAACTTTAATTTTCCGGATTTTGATTGGAATGCGGGCAACTGTAATAAAAACGACTAACACTGACAATGGCAGGCTGATACCTAGCAGCCTGTATAATTGTGTGTCTATGAGGATGCTATTAGCGGCGAAGTGAAATTGTTATTGCGAGTGTTAGTGTTGCTAACAATTAAGGAACGGATATTTGAATTCGTGTTGAAAAAGTGTCAAAATTAAGGGCACAGTAAGGTCATCACCAATATCATTTCAATTAAATCGAATTGCATGGAATTGCTTTTTACGATGCAGTGTGTAAAAGCATGAAGTCGCCGTAGTTTAGTAGGTAGTGTGTTGGCTTATCAGATTTCAGGGAAAAACTAAGAGAGTAAATAAAATTGCCATGAAAAGTTTCTCAAAAATCTGTCGTTCAGAGTCAACTTTAAACTGTAGGTCCGGCCACTCATGTATAAAATTAACACGCACAACATAAGTGGTGTGAGAAGCTAGGTCGTAATCCCGACTGAAGAGTTGATCATTATGTATGTTATGTATGTGTGTGTCAACAAGTATTATGATCGACTGCCTTATGAGATTTGCGTTAGATGCGTGGGAATTAGCCAGGATTATGCTAAAAATTTTCAGAACTTCCACAATGCGTGTGTTAATTTTAATCTATGAGTAGCGGGACCTATCTTTCATACGATAAATTTGATAAACTCAGCCTTCTCAACTGGTAGCTGGGCTATGGCAACGGTGTCCTAGGCTAGGGTATACATTTATGGTCAAACATCTTATCTAATGAATGGAATGTTGTGATGTGCTACAGTCAAAGATATTGAAAGTAATCGGCTATGAGTGCTTGATTGCAATTAGTTAATATGGGTTATATCGTTCAGAATTTTAAGCCGAGTTTGAATGGACACTTTGTAAGCCTTTTATGGCCTTTGCAATTTATAGCCCATGTTACGTCTGGAAATTCTGGTTAATGAAGAAAACTTCTATCTTTGCTCCACCAGATCTAAGGTTTAATCAACTAAGTAGTGTGGCGTATATTTGCTTGTTGCAAGTCCTTCAAGTGTAGTGCCAACAATGCTAACATTGTTAAAGATTCGTTATTAAGGGTGGCCTTGGAGAAAGTTCTTGTTTAATACTCAAGTACTTTATTCCACTTTCATTTCGCCCATTTATAACCCTTACACCGGTCACCTTTCTTGCCTTTCTCTTAACTAATCGCATGCCACCAATCGTAGACTTTGTCTTTCGAACCTCATACTGATTGTATGAGATTCCTTCAGCTTATTCAGCACGTGTTAGAAGGCTGGTCTGTAACTGGCATTAAAAAGACAAATTGGCCTTTACATCTGCATGCCCTGCACTGCAAGTTTTCTTTATCTCTCACGTAGCTTGCAATGCAATATTGAGGGCTACCATGTGATGACCCCTGGATTTAAGAGAATAAACTCTAGATATTTCAATCCCTTGCCTCAATATTGCTGCAGTAATGTCACATTGTGATTAGAGAAAACGATGAAACGATGCTTTCTTATCTTCTTAATAAAAACCCCATCTGTTCCTTGGCCCTTTCCTTTGTCAGTGGCTTTATCATTCTGTCTACAGAACTTTAGGGATGGTACCCTTAGTTGCCCTACATATTTTTCTAAAGCTTTGCCTTGTGTTCTGGTTGATTTTTATTTGAAAATCTTTTCATATGCCTTGGAATGTCTCTTTATTCGGGAGAAAATCAGTCCTACATCTGCTCTTCAGCTGTATCATCCTGCTCTTCATAATTTCCATTTTTAGTTTGAAAAACTTTCGTGGAAAAGGTCTTTTTTGCACGATAAAGTCTTTAACTCTGCCAGCAACCTTGTGTTCCCAGTAGACTACTACCAATTACTGACCGATTTTCTGATTATTTGTTCTATTGAAGGAAGGCTAGGTCCTAATCTTAATTGAAGGGTTGTAATGACCGATTTCGTATGTATGTATGAATTGAAGAAGGGTCATATTCATGTGACGTCTTTTATCTGGAACCGACATGACGACCTTTGAGAAACTTTTTTGCCATGCAGCCATGATTTGCAGATGAGATTAAACGGAAAAAAAATAACGGACCTTTGATTTGTATAAATTATACTGTTGTCTTGCATCGACTACGGAAATCTATCCCTTAAGCTTAAAGTTCCGTTTTTATCTTTAAGGTGGGCAAAAAATCAGATGTCATCACAGCGTAAAATTCCCTATACATAGGAGAAAGGAAAGTCCTGAAACTCCCTCTTTTGTAACCGAAAGACGAAATTGTTTATTTTAAGCTTAGAACTTATACGACCTGTTGCATCAATTTGTTCTAAAAATTTCATAACCACCCTCGTATAAATTGAATTGAAATTGAAACACTCATTGTAATGACAGTGATGAGAGATCGTAAAATTTTTATTAGAAAATCAACACACACACCCACAAAGGATACTATTTCCTTGTGTGTGTGTGTGTATGGCTGTATAGGAGATTGTATCTGACTGATGTGCTGTTGTTCGTATGTGTTAAACACTTTAATAAAATGTTTGTCACCGGATAAACAATTAAATTAAGGTTTTCGGAATGGAACATAAAAATGCCGTAAAAAAATCCTATAAACCTCGGGGTGGTAAGGAAGAGTCAACTGTGCGGTGGTCTTGCAAATATTTTTGCTCCCACAACAGCACAGAGGGGATGCAAAAGGGAATTCGTAGGAAATCGTTTTATTTGGTAGTTGGTGGCTTGTCTTTAGGGTCGTAAAAAAATATCAAGTTCTTAAGCTTTTCATCATAAAAACATATGCTTTGGCACAAAGGATAATGAAATATATTTTTGCAAAAGAGAGAGAGAGAGAGAGAGAGAGAGAGAGAGAGGGAAGAAGAGAGACAGAAGATAGTAGCCAGTATCTGTTGTTTATAGAGAGTAAATATAAATTAAAAAGCTGATGATGTGATGTTAAGTCATCACAAAGACATAAACATTATGGCTATTAAATTAAAATGAAAGAGAGAGAGAGAGAGAGAGAGAAAGAGAGAGAGAGCGAAAAGAAGACAAAAAACGACATTTAAGTCCACTTAGCATATGTCTTTTCAGAGAGAATGTGTTTGTATATAAGAAGGTCTCAAGAGTGGTCGTAAAAAGAGTGTTTAGAAGTCACATAATAATAGTGGTTTTAACACAGTGATAAGTCGCCATGTTAATGATAATAAAATTATAATTTCATTTCATTTTTATATTTGTTCTGTACAATACTGTTTCGTTCCGTTCTGTTCTTTTCTCTTCTCTTTTATAGAGTCATTGTTATGCCATAAAAAGCATATTAAATGCGAGCCAACAACCATCATCATACGGAAAGGGTATGTTGTATGTCAAAAGGGAAGTGATAAATATGTACTTAAAAAAGTACTTTTTACGAGCTACCAAGCATTTCCTTGTATTATTAAGTTGTCATTGTTGTTGAGATAATTGACATTTAGGGATCTTGTGGTTGCCCATAAAGGGAGTAGCACAAATGACAGAGACGGACACACAGAGACACTAAGCTAGGCTAATAAAAATCTCAAACAAAAAAAAAACAAACATCACACAATTAAAAAGAACTTAAACGATGTTTTATGAGTAAATAATTAAAATATTTTTAATATTTTATTTCAATTTTATTTTATGAGCAACATTAAAATTTAAATCTTAAATGGCAAAGGAAAATTAATTTAAATTAGGCGCGCTCAGTGTGGTTGTTGGGGTCATTACGGGGCATTGCATTATGAGTACGCATGCGAGTCGCATTGTACGTGGACACCTTGCTAACGACTTCTGCAGAAGCTGCAGATATGAGGAAGAAGAGGAGACTGTCCTTCAACTGCTGGGTACGTGCCCTTATCTTTGTCAGAGAAGAACGAAGTACTTCGGTGCTTACTACTTGGATTGTCTGGAAGAACTCTCTAGGACTGATATTTGCAGCCTAAATCGCTTCATCGGATGTTCCGAGTGCTTTTGAGACTAGAGGATAATGAAAAAATGTGGTAACACAATGGGACCCATTGAGGCCTAAGTGTGTCCCTGCAATTCTCTTGAATGGGCAGCCACCTCTACCTACCTACCTACATAGATTTTTTTTGGCTTTATAGGCGAACCAATCCATTGAGTTTTGTGTTAATACTACAGGAAAACAATAAAATGGGTAGAGTTAAGGGACATTAGAGTGGAATCTAGGGTGTTAAAATGTAACACACAGAAAAGATTTCTACAGCAAGAATGAACAGAGTTTCTAAAAAACAATTCCTCATTGTATCTCCTTGTGAAATCCACTGACCCAGTTAACCTTTGAGAAATGTGTTGTATTAGAGCGAATAAATACGAAAGTAATGCTCTCGTACAATGCACTATTCACTCCCTATAACACCCTTCTATATCGACAAAATAATGGAAAACAAGTCACATGATAGCGATGCCTTCGTGAAACTACAGAGTTGTGTATAGACGTAGTCTAGAAGGTAGTGTGTTATCTTAATAGACGTGAGGCCACGGTTCAAATTTCCAGGTCAGACCAAACGAACTAATAGAAAAACAATCCTTTGATGACTTCCTCTCAGCAGGTCTCTGGCAAAAACCCTCAGGGTAAATCAAAATTCATATGAAAACTTTCTTAAAAAGATTTTCATTTGGAGTCGACTTTAAAGTGGTGGTACCGTCACTCTTGTATAAAATTAATACACAACGTATGTGTTGTAATCATGACTGAATAGTTGTAATAACCAATTATGTATGTAGGTGGTCGCCGTAGTCTAGTAGGTAGTGTGTTGGCTTATTAGACGAAAGGCCAGGGTCAGTCATCAAAAACGAAATATGAAAAAAATATTTCTTCGGCGACTGCCTCTCAGCAGATTTTTGGCAAAAACTCTGAGAGGAAATAAAATTGCCATGAAAGATTTCTCAAAAAATTTGTCGTTCGGTGTCGACTTTAAACTGTAGGTCCCGCCACTCATGTATAAAATTAACACCCACAACATAAGTGGTGTGATCAGCTAGGTGGTAATCCTGACTGAAGGGTTGTAATGGCCTATTATGTATGTATGTATGTATGTATGTAGGTATTGAGTTGAGTATTCTATCGTCATTAATAAAGAACTCAGTCGCGATGACTGAAAGTAGGCTTTGTACAGGAAAATTCTAATTTTGTTTGGAAAGAGGTGGCACAAATAAAAGGGAAGCACAGGTTAGGAATGTTGTCACCATTTGCACTGATTTTTTGAATTAAGATGTTGCTTATTCAAGTTGGATACTCATTTTCAAAACAGGAAGAACTTGTGACTTTCCAGTATTTCCATTACCTTATTAAGGCGTTTTTTTGTACTCGATTGTCTTTCATTCGACTTTGCATTGAAGTGGAGTTGGTGATAGTTAGGCTCACTGTAGTTAAATCCTGGATTTGGATGTGGACATGATTATGCTGCTATACTGAGGAACCATAGAACTCAAGATGAAGGTTGAGCTTGTGGTAGTTAGGTTCATTGCAGTTAAATTCTGGATATGGATGTGGATATGGACATTATTATGCTGTTACACTATATGGTTGCTCAAAAATTTCTCCACAAAATATTTGAATTTTGGTCTAATGATCAGGAGGTTTTTGGAAGGGCGCTTGAAATATGTATCGAAGTGCCCAATGTAGGCTGTGAGATTAGGGATTCTGACATTAAACTTTCGAATGGGCTTTCTAAATACTACAGTGTTACCCCAGCGCTGCTTGAAAGAGGCACAATGCTCGTTGAGTAAAAATCTGTTAAACCACTCACGATTTCCGTCCTTGTATGGCTTCTAGGGCATAGAGATATCTCCAGACAATGAATTGCTAATTAACTGGCCAGCAGTGGCACAAAGCTCGTGATCTCCTATTGAGATTCTTCTAGTTAAACTCTGTATTCTCCAATTAACGAGGAATTCGAAATTCATTAGTAACAGGAGGCCACACGCATTATTGTTGTTCTCTGCTGAAACCAATGTCTTTTCTTAAATCGCATGGCCATCTATAGTTCTATTGTAGTGAGCATTGCTGCATTGGAAGGCATACCGATTGGCTTGGCATTCCATTGAATATCTTCGGCAAAGGCTGTGGGAATTCCCTTGCAGTGAAGAGATGGAAGTTCTTTAA
>QOCX01000647.1:1465-43775 GCA_005959815.1 Sarcophaga bullata | reverse complement strand
GGTGTATCGTTGCCCCGTATCATTGTTGGTCATCCCGTATACCGCGCTGCAGCAGCAGCAGTTTTACAATATGTTGAGGATAAGGATGATGATGATGATGATGCTGATGCTGATGATGATAGTGAAGATAAACTCTAAGCCAATTTTATTCTATGGGCTTAACATTGAACATTTTTGAATGGTGCCAATAGAGACAGGAGGAGATGATGTGGAGGTGAAAAAAAAATATTAAATGGTAAAATATACTTCTATTATCGGATAGGCAGGCCTACAAAGGAATGAAATGATTATATTTTATTCAGAATTTCTGCATAAGAGGAGAAGAGGACTCTTAGTGTTAATTGGACAGATTTTTTTGAAGGCTTTTTAGCATTGGCTTATAATTTTATCATTCACGGCCAACTCATATGCGCGATAGGTCAAGAACAGTTTTATCCTCTGGCTTGTCTCTACAGTTTTTGCTTGATTCCTACAAACCAACTAAGCGTGCTGCTATCAAATTTGAGCAAACTGTTCAGGCGCAAATAATCCAGTTTTGTTCAAATTTGCTACGCTGTTCTGCCCACATTTGAAACCACTCAACCAGCATTGGTAGAATTAGTTGTCAATTATAAGCTCGCAAATCTTTAAAAGGGTGCCCTTTTCATAGAACTTAGTAAAGAGATTTCGCTTGGTTATTTTAAAGTTATCTGAAATATCGCTATATTCGGCTACCAATATAATTTGAATATCGTACCGCTTCGCTAACCCATTGAGCGACTTTCGAGGGTCACAAAGTGTGTTAGAGTGTGTTACAATAGAACACAGTACTCTGACGAGCCATCTGGGTATGAAGAACTAGACTAATAACCTTATCATCCTTAATAACCTTTAACTCAGCCTATATGAGCCACATTTCCGCCTGGAAAACGTTACAATGTAAAAGGGTATTACCTATGTAAAGAATTGTGTATCATTTGTTGTGAATTTGGACTTTGAAAGTGAGCAGAGAAGAAGAATTCCAGCCAATTTCCAACTTATTCTGTTCTCTGTCTTCAGTTTTATCGATTAAGACGTCTAGTTTGTTGTGAGTAGGCTTATTAGACGAAAACCTGTAATATCTCCAACAGAACAAAATATGAAAAAATATTTTTTTTTGGGGGAAAGAATGCCATTAAAAGCTTTTCAAAAATCTGTTGTTCGAAATCGACATTAAATTGTAGGTTCCGCAACTCATGCATAGAACTAACATACGCAACATGCCTGGGATGAGGAGCTGGCTCGGAATACTGACTGATCGAAATATATAGGTTATGATTGACTGCAGTAAATTCTAGTTTAATAGGGTTGCCATTTTTTGTTTACATAAAAACAACACCCACTTTAAAAGTGAATTTGATTGCCTTATTTTTTCGCATTGAATCCCAGTCTTCCTGAGGAGATGGCTTTGCCTGACGTTTCCAAAATGTTTGTGTTTAATGCTATTCTATATTCTGGGAGGAAGTTAGTACTCCACGGATCCTGAATGGATTATTTTTTAAGTTTCAATTTTTGGCAAGTCCATTAAAACACTACGAATTCTAAATAATAAATGCATTCCTTTAATTCTCTGAACTTTGCCAATAGGCAAGTTTGAGATGAATGGTTGTTTTATATAGACAGGCAGGCAGACAGACGGTATTATTCGAAGCGAGTAGCACATCATAAAAGTAAAAATACGCTGATATGATATAAAACCCGCAACCGTAACGCTTACAGCTTTTGGTTTGAATGACTGATATCAGGAAATAGTTTGATGGTGTTGTTGTTGTTGTTGTTCGTGTATTTGTGTATATGTAACTGGCCTTGGAGTTTTACCATCCCCCTCCCGCACTCGCCTAAATGCTTTTTTGTTGTTATTTTTTTTTTGCCACAGGAATTTGTTAAAAGATTTTTATTTTGTTGCAATATTGGTTGGCT
This sequence comes from Sarcophaga bullata, assembly GCA_005959815.1. NCBI lineage: Eukaryota > Metazoa > Arthropoda > Insecta > Diptera > Sarcophagidae > Sarcophaga > Sarcophaga bullata. The sequence goes on along the minus strand of QOCX01000647.1, from coordinate 41,837 downwards.
GGTTGGGCTAGGCTGGACTGGTTGTTGTCCATGTCATGTTGCAGATCTATTTGTTTTTCACTCCTATTTTTTTCCGGTTTTTTTTTTGTTCGCTTTTCGATATTTTTCGGCAACAAGACTGTTTTATTTGGGAAACTGATATTTGTGGGTGAATAAACTTTTTGACAGTTAAATTGATGGGCCCACCATAAAAAAAAACACACACACACATACACACCGACACTATTTTACCAACACTTGAACAATTTTTATTTAAAAATTTTCATTGAGAAACTTTCATGCTCCATTCTGTGACAGAGAGAGAGAGAGAGAGTTTTACGGGCTGTATATGTGTGAGTGTACGAGTTCTGATGCGGCATATCGGCCGGCTTGTCTACCCAACTGTTTGCCGCGCTAGTTGCTTGCATAGCAGTGATGTGAGTGATTGTTTCACTTCCATTTTTTTTCTTCTTCTTTACAATTTTTTTCTCATTTTTTGTTGTTGTTAATTTCGTCTTTTTCAATTCATGCCAATGGGCTTTAATGGCTGCTGATAAGCTTTACGGGTATTTTACCAGCCTATTTTAAGGGATATAAACTGTTGTTTGTATGTGTATACATACTATGGCATATATGTACGTCTGTGTGTAGAGTGTGAGAGTATTTGTTGGCGAGTCTGTTGGAATTTTGTTTTATAAATTGCTTAAGGCCAACCATTACTTGAAACTTGAAAGAGTTTCGTTGTCGTTGATGATGACAGTGATATCCTGTAACATGGAAAAAAATTAAATCATGAACAACAACAACAACAACAACAACAAGCATAATATATACGGAAAAGAAAACAACAAATTTAGGTTAATAGGATTTGTTTGTCTCTAGTAGAATATCTTAAACGTTCATGTACTCATCATAAAAGTGTGATGAATTTTGTTTTCAGTTGTTGGAGTTGAAGGAAGATTGGGGATATATTCACACGAAATAAGGAGAGCAAATATTCTATTTGTTTGCCGAAATATTGATCAAAGTTTTTTACAAAATTTTAATCTAATAAGAGAACAAAAGAAGCAATAGACAGAAGTCTTAAATCTATTGAGTGGTTATTGACCTTTACGTGGAAGTTTTTAGCAAGAAAACTGCCATTCGTTCTAGTTTAATGACAAATTCGACAAGCGACTTTAGTTTGCTTCGAGGAAAATGAGACTGAGAAACACCATAAGTTCAGATGCTCAAGGTTCGTGATCATCTAGACAATGGTCAGTTCACAAAGTGGGTTCCAAAGTTATAAACTGACCTCGAATTAATATCATAAGCTAGTGGTGTAAACTGCGGTGTTAATGCCCCCCATCATTATGGACTCGTGCTACTACTCTATAGCTTCTGAACATATTAAAAAAAAAAAGACGTATTTCAAGCCTCTTAACGCTACTGAGCGCGTAAGCAATATGAACTGCAGCAGACCTTGTCATAAACAACTCCCAATATTTTTTAGTTGATGCTTAAGAAGGATTTTAAAAATATTTTTGCCAAATTCGGCCTGTTGGAAGACTGTGAACATATAAAAAGGTAAGGAGACTGGAAACAGGATACGCAGGACAATGAATACCAATGCACGGGTTCACAGGGTAACAGAAGAAGAGAAATATTTCTCATTCCTTCAACTCTCAATCTTTGCTATTATACTGCAGATAATGACAATATTTGTGATTCATATTGCTTCGAAAAGATCCTTTAGAGTAGAGTTTGGTACAGAAAGTATTAAAATTACTGATGCATTTAACCTGATCTGTAGCCAATCTCAGAGAGTCGTAGAAATAGAGGGCAACTGTTTGCTGACTCTTGGTATATGCTAAAAACAGTGGCGCGATAGTTTTTTCGTTTTCGATCCGACAATTTTGATGTCAAATATGCTCTTTGTACTGGCCAATCAATCACTAAAAAGGACGATGAAATCATGGGAAAAAGTTAAGGAATACCGTTGGTTTGTCAGGGCATATATACATTGATTAGCAACCATTTGATAAAATCTGGATGCAAAAAGTAGCTCGATGCTTGACTGCCACATCAAATAACTATAAAAACTGCCTTTAATTGTTAAAGCAGAAGAAGTTCTGAAGAGAATTTCCGGGAAAAATGGATCAGGTACGGAAAAAACTTTGAACCAATCAAAGCGAGTCGTCGGCAAAGGCAGACCAGCAAATAAGTTAATAATGCCTGTTTGGTGGGATTGAAAGGAAATTGTTCATTATGAGCTTCAAACTGTTAATCTTATTCCCTAACAATATTGAAGCAAACAACTCAATTAAAGCCACCGGAATTGGTCGACAGAAAATATGCTTGCCTGCCATTATGATAGCTCCAGAGACCACACACATATTTGAAAAGGGGGTTTGCTTATACGCATTATATGTCCAGACAGAGCAATCATTGACCTTGCAAGGGAGTTCTCTTCTTTGGAAACACCACTGAGAACCTTTACATTTGGGACTGACAATGCAGTAATGGAATCCACTAAAGCCACCTGAATACTTCGAATACCTGGTAAAGATTTGTACAGGCTAAAAAAATTTGTTTAAGCTTTAAAGGAGTTCGCTTATCGTAGTTGACCGAGCTATTATTGGACATGGCATTTTGGATATTCATGCGACAGGGAATGGTTTTGTCCATGCAACCATTAACTGTAGCAGTAGAGACGAGGAGGAGGAGGAGGAGGAAATTGTTCTTTAAAACACGTGGGCTTCTACAATGCATATGATCTCACTGATCTGATCATATAAGGACAGCGGGAGTCTAAACGACTGTATTAGAAGCTTCAGATGAAAAGCTGTGATATTATAATGGATTATACGTGAGCTAAACTTGTCTATGTTGTCGGGTTGAAAGTCACTTCTACTTACCTATTCAGATCCATAGGGATACGATTTCAAGCGTATTTAAAGCAATATTTGTGACAAGAATACCACTGAACTCTATTACAGGAAAACGTTCACAACTTTAGAGAACGTTGTTTGAATTGTACCAGATATTGCTAGGGTATCAAGGGGAAAAGATAAAAACTATGTTCAGTTTAAAGTTGCAAAGACAGAGGAGTCATTGATCAATTCCTAAGATTTCCATAAAGTTTGTGCTCAGCAGTTTTGCCTTTTTTGGGCACTCTTACGTGTGAGTTATGTTTTAATTAAAGAACAAAAAAAATTTTCAAATATTTCTTGAATAAATTTCTAAATTTAAATTTACCTCTTAAAGTATGCTTTAAAATTTGTCTAAAAAGGAACTACTGCTCACTGAATGTGTTTGTATTGGTGAGAGTACAGAAGATATTTTGTTTCATTTCTTTCATTTCATTTTCACACACAACGGTCTGTCTGACTGAATGCTGTTATTGAGAAATCTTCCGCCATTTTCTATGATGAATTGCCATCCAACAACAACAACAGCAGCAGCAGCAGTAGCAATAACAACAAAGATTACCTTTTTTATGCATTCAGAGAAACGAGAAAAAAAAACAGAAAACAGGACAAAAGAAACACGGAACTAAAAGATAGACAATAACAACAATACAACAAAAGAGAACACCCTCTCTCGGATACACATACAAACATACATATACACTTATACTTAGACAGAGAGAGAGAGAGAGAGAGAGAGAGAGAAAGACGATTTAAACNCACATTTTACGAAAGCCATGAAGAAAAAAAAAATCAGGTGAAGTTGTTGTTGTTATTGCTCAACGTTTTCTTTATTTCCTGAACAGTGAACAGAGAGCAGTGAGCAACAAAATCATGACGTATTACCAGACAAAATGTGAATATCCTTGATGTATGAGAATAACTTACATACATACATACATACTTATGCCTCTTATACAACATGTAAGAGCAGTAGACAAGTGTTATGAGTATTTGTGAGTGAGTTAAGCTGTAAATGCCAATGTATGGGTTTCCATATGTGTATATTTAGGAGAGTTTTTACGATAAATTGGTGGTGAAATGCTAAAATATCTTTTGCTTTATAACCTCCACTTATGCACACACACAACTACACACTTATACATGGTATACTGACGGATTGTTGTTACGAAAGCAGCCCCATAAACTTTAGATTCAAACGGTTTAAATAAAAAGGAACACATGAGTCTGCCCTCAACTTTGTGTGTTGAAATGTTGATACGTTCGCCAGTGCGAGAGAGACTGGCAGCAGCAATAATCAGGGCTGTTAAAACCTACAGCGGTTGGGAGTTTTACAGTAAATTGTTACAGGGTGGCTAAGAATACTTGATGGATTTTTTTGTTGTTTTTTTTTGGTCTTTTTGTTTGTGTTTTTGGCTTTGAGGGAAGTTCTCAAAAATTTCTCTACACTTGTCCGTGTAACACAACAACCATTAGCTATGGCAACTGGCTGTCAGATGTTTGAAAATGTTAAAAAAAAAACATTTGAGGAGAAGAAGAATTGAGGAAACGTATTTGCAGTGGCATTAAATGGGAAATTTTTCATTGTGTAGCACAGTTTTTAGCCTCGAGATAGATTTGTTGTTTGTTTTTGTCGATTTTTTAGTCGTTTTTATAATGTTTTAAAGTAGATTTTCTATCTCTTTTTTTACTCCTCAAACAGGAACTCTGATTGTGAGGGGGTAGTGTAAAGGCAATGATGTGTTGTTGGCGATGATGCTGATGATGATGATGATGAATGTATTGGTAATATAAATGAGTTGGTCGTTTCTGCTCATACTCAGTTACTCTTTTACTCTTCTGAAAAGCATCAACCTTTTTCTATTTGTATTCAAAGTAAGCTACATACACATGCATGTGTATGGATGAGTGTTTTATGTATTGATGTATGTGTGCTACTACAAATTGCATTAAAACTAAGGACTCGTTTCTATGTGTATACATATACATGTAAACACCCCATAACTCCTTTCTTTACTTTCTGTTCGCTATCCCCTTCATATCTTAAGGCTTTTTAGCCAAAAGCATTGGGTCTGTTTTTGTTATTGTTGTTGTTATTGTTATCGTTATTGCAGCATGTTTGTGTCATATATGTGGCACTGTTCACGTCTAGCGAGAGAGAGAGAGAGAGAGAGAGAGAGAGAGAGAGAGTAAGTCATGGCATTACAACTCAGACACAAAGAATTGTTGCAGTACCCATCGTCAATGGCATTAAAAATAACTGCCAGTGACAGTTTTGTGTCGCAGACATTCTCATACTTCTTAAAGCACACTTACACACACAGCTACATACAAACATACTCATTCTATTGTTGTTGCTGTAAATGGATATAAAAGTTCTCTTCTTCTTTTTTTTCTTTTTTGTTATTTCGTTTCGAAGAGATTTTCAATTTGAAACATTTTTTTCCTTCATATTGTAAAGGATTTCGTTTTTTTTTTGTTGTGTTTTATTTTTATACATTGTTGTTGTTATTGTTGTTGTTTTTCAAATCATCATAAAAATAAATCATTCGATTTGAAACTGTAACCTTGAACAGTTACAATTTGTGTTTAATTATGCAATAAAATTAAACGGAGGGAGAAAAACTACGCCTGATGTGCTCATAAAAACTACGCTTAAAAGACTGGCCTACACCATTCGATTGGAGCGTTTGATATGCTTTAATTTTTAATATTTTACATTGGGGGGAATGAGTGATTTAGTTTTACAACTTTGTTACATGCAAGTCCAGTCACTCTTGCTGTAGCCAGGCACAAGCTTAGGTGTTCAAGTAGCCTGAGCTGAAGTGACTGTTCACATATGATGCCACAATGTCTTCTTTCTCATAATCTTGGAACCATACCAGGCCTATAGCAAAGATGATGAGTTTGCCAATGCCTGTTACCGAAACATCAGTCAGTCCAACTCCATGATTGAAGCTCAAATGCTTCATTCTTCTGCGACAAAATGCTTGGGATACATCCTATAGACAAAGAAGATTCTGATTAGATGACCACGTACCACTCGTTAAGCATGAGTGCTCAGTACACATACATTGGTCATTAGAACCCTTCAATCCGGCTTCGGGGCCTCCAAGTTTAATGTCGACTCCGAACGACATTTTTTTTTTTTTTTTGAGAAACTTTTCATGGAAATTTTATTTGCTCTCGGAGTTTTTGACAGAAATTTTCTTGAGAGAAAGCCGTTGAAGAAATATTTCTTCATATTTTGTTTTGTCTAACCTGGGTTTTGAACCATGGTCTCACGTTTAAAGAGCCACCATACTAACCACTAAACTACGGCGACTTCAAGTGCTCAGTATACAACGCGTAACAATGATGTCAACAATTTCTCAGCGCCGATTATACAGCTTAAGCCAAATATCCTGTGCTATCTTACCCATATGAGCTATCCTGTGCTATCTTACCCATTAGGCGCTAGCGGAGTCTATAACCACATTAGTTTCCGAAATATCAGTTGTCGTTCGGAGTCGATAATAAATAGGTCCAGCCACTCTTGGATAATATTACAACGCATAACATGAGTGATGTGGTAAGCCAGGTTGTAATCCTTACTAAAGGGTTGTAATGACGACATCAGTAAGGAGGTATCAGTCATTTAGTAGAGACCAGCAGCTTTACTAGATAGAAATCATTATGTAATGGTAAAATTTGCCTGTATAAACCATTTATCAAGTCCCAAGCTATACTGTAGTCCTCCTATTATGATCGTGGTTATGGTTATTCACCAAACAGGCTTGCAAGTACTGTTAAAGCGTTATTTACTCAGCTCGTGATCATTCTCCACGAATACTTATTTTCTAGAACATCAAGAACTGAAGTACGGCCCTTCAAAGTCGACCAAGTTCCATTTGTAAAAATAACGGTAAATCAGGAAGAGCGAAAAATAAAGAAGAAAGGAAAAGAGAAATTAAGGTGTGTGTATGTCTTACTGGCTGGCTGGCTGGCAAGTTGTGAGTTACAATGAGTTAAGCTAAGTTGAGGGTGTGTTTTATAACTGTTTTTGACACATTAATAGAGAGAGGAAGCATTTTTTTTTATTGTTCTTGTGTTTTTAAGAGCGTAATTCAGCGTCTGTCCTTTCTGTGCTTACGTTTTTTTGATAATCCATCATTTTATGTCTTGCTCTTGCCTGTTTTCCGGCAAAATTTCTCTTGCTTATTGCAATTAAATTGTTGCCATTTGCTACTAAATACGGCAGAAAGAGACAACTATATTAAGAAATTGGTAACGGTTAATATGTAATAAATAAAAATTATGAATGTATTTGTAATTATTCGTTTATTTATTGAATAATGTTTGAAAAACTTTAAACTTTTTTTTGGATAATTTTAGTTACTCTCTGCTCTTTTTCTTTCTCTCTCTGTCTCTCTGCAATTGTAAAAGTAAACGTGTGTATGTATGTAATTTATTTATGCATTAAACACGTGCCTGAATGTCGTAAAAATCGTAAACGTTTATTTACGATACAATTTCTCCTTTTTTTTTAATGCGTTCAACGTCCTTCAGCTGACAGCATAAAGAGGGTAAAAGTCTATGTGTCTCTCTGGGTGTATGGAAGAAGAGTTTTAAGGATTTCCCAAAATAAAAGAAAAAGAAAAAAAAATTAAAATAAATTGTCGTAAAAGTTTATGATTATTTTTGTCAGTTTTTTCCTTGTTTTTTTTTTGTGTATTGTAATGCTTACAAAACAGTTTTCCTATGCCGGCATTGATGATGATGGTGATGATGATGATGCGCCCGCCAATGTCTGTGGGCTGTCTTCGAAGTAAGGCAGTGTCAGTCAAACTGTCAAATTGAATTTGTTTAGGCTAAATGTTCTATTCATGTTCATGTTATTGTATTTGCTGAACTTGTAAGCTGTCTTTCTATTTATTTTTGCCTTTCTTATACCAAAAGAATCCAACAGGTTTTTAATTTTTTTTTCTTCTTCTTCATTGTCATTGTGCGTTAAGTGCACTTCCGAAAAACGATTTCTGTTTCATACTTTTTTTCCTCCCCCTGGTTTTTCTAAAATTTATGTTCATTTTTCTTTTTCTATTGTTGTTGTTGTTGTTATTGTTGTTTCTGTTACTGTTACGTTTATATTTTTACCGGAAATTGTTGTGTCATGCTGATATTTGTAATTTTTAACACCATTTTTATACAATTTTTTTTATGGTTTTTATGTCTCATGTTCTTGTTGTTGTTGTTGTTTTTTTTTATTGTATTAAAAGGCCTGTCATGCCGTTACTTACTTCTTATGTTGGTTTAGGTCAAGAATTTCTTATTCTTTATGTTGATTATTTATTTTATTTCATTTGACGTCTCAAAGTCGAGGTCAAATTTTATGTTCATTTTGCCTCTTCACCATTTTTTTTTGTTAATTTTTTTTCTTTTTTTTGCTTTCATTTTATGTGGCAAAATATTTTGTAAAAAAAATCAATATTTAGCCTGTCAAAATGATGAAAGACTGGCTAAGTTGGATTTGTTGTTGTTTGGTAAAAAAAAGTCAGAAAATTTAAGAAAATTTTGTAGGTGAACCAAATAAGGTCGAAACGAAGTAGATTTGATAAAAAATTCAGAAGTGATTGGGACTGTTAATCAAAAGGACTTGTTTACCCCAATTGAATGGTCGAAGAGAATGGAAATNNATCTTTCATGATATTCTCTGCGATTTGCAATAACATTTTGCAACTTTCATTGCCACATAACAATTTGCCTGGTATACTCTCAAAAGCTACAGTTTCAATCGCTTTTTTTTTGACTCTCTGATTCATGCTTCCATAATTTAGTATTAAAAGATGAAGATACAGGCTTCATCAATATCTCCATCATTATATAGACAGCTATCTACTATTTTAAAGAAATATTTCCACTAATAACCGTATTTTGATAGCATTTTTCGTCTATGAATTTTGGGGAGATGGTTATAAAACACTATCTCTGATAATATTAAATGAAGTCTTGTAGCCTGTGGTTTAAACCTCATTTCAGGCATCTGGAACAAAAGGAAATTTGAAACAATATTTCTTCGGCGATTTTTTCTCAGCAAACTTTTGACGAAAACTCTGACCATGAAAACTTTATCGAAAGTCTGACAATTGAAGTCTCCTTTGAACTGTAGCTCCTGCCGTTAGTGGATAAAATAAATTCACACAGTATGGGTGGTTGAAGCTGCCGTAGTTTAGTAGGTAGTGTGTTAGCTTATTAGACGTAAGGTCACTGTTCAAACCCCAGGTCAGATATCTAAAACAAAATGAAATACGGAAAAATAATTCTTCGGCGGCTTCCTCTCAGCAATTTTCTGGCAAAAACTCTGAGAGAAAAGAAAATTGCCATGAAAAGTTTCTCAAAAATCTGTCATTCGGAGTCGACTTTAAATTGTAGGTCCCGTCACTCATGTATAAAATTAATACACACAACATAAGTGGTGTGAGAAGCTCGTTCGTAATCCTGTCTAAAGGGTTGTAAAGATCAATTATGTATGTCATGTGTATCGGTGGTGTGAGAAGCTAGGTTATGACCCTTACTAATTGATTATAATGACAAATTAAGAAAGAAGAACGAATAATCTACAGATGACAAAGGAGACATCTTAAGCTTCCCTTTAGTAGAAGACTCTGACTTATTGAAACTACATTATTAGCTTTTGAAGGTAGATAGAGATGGCCATCCATCGAAAGCAATTCGATAAATACATTTTGGCCACCTAAGGCCCATTGTGGTATCACAGTTTTCCATTATCTCCTAGTCCCGGAACCGTTCGAAGCTTCTGATGAAGCGAATCAAACAGTCAATGACTACAACGTTAATCGTTTACTTAGAAAACAACGCATTATCGTGTTACATCGTGACGGGCATGTACCTCCTCCACATCCCAGCTTCTGTCAGGGTTTCTCAAACGTTTAATATAGTATATGAATTTAATGGCCACAGGATCCAATTTGCCTTTAAAGATGCTGCCAATGATTTAAAAAATTTCTTATACTCTGTCCTACTATTATATTTTATTTTTTAATACTGCAGCCGATGAAAACTTTAATTTTTAAACAAAATAAAGTCGACTCCCATTTACTAAAAAAAGGAAAGCAAATGAACGCTGTTTCATTATTTGCCTTTTTCCACAAGAATTTTTTGTTTATTTTTAATTCAAATTTTGCAAAGATCAGCCCTGAACTTACAAACGCCCATAATTAAACCGGTTGCTTAAAATATATTAAAAATGCTTGTAATACTGACTGACTACCAAGTGGCTAACCTTCTCACCTCAAGATCGAAAGTAACGTTTAATTTTTTCAAATTCACAAATTAAAAATTCTTGTTTTTTAATATCAAATTTTATTTAAGAAATGTTAACACTTTCATTTACAATTACAATTAAACAAAAGTTTTTTTTGTTATGAGCTTTGATAGTTATTGAAAGCTTTGATCTTAAATAGATCTTAAACGTTGCCTGATCTTTACGAAAATACCAACAAATAACTGTGCTACAACTGGTTTGAATCTTGGATAAATTAATGTTCCATCCGAAGAAATATTTTGACAGGAAAAGGGATTTTGTTTAAAAATTATTCCTCAAAATATTCCCTTTTACATTTTTTATTAAAAAGCTTTTGGAATTTTTAAAGTTGGTTTGAGCCTTGGATAAATCAATCGTATTTCAAAAATGTATTGCAGAGAATAGGAATTTTATTTTGATATTTTGTTGTTTTAATATAATTTCCCTTTGATTATAATTCAAATGATAGCAAATTGGTTTGAAGCTTTGCTACACAAAAAATGGCGGTACTAAAATTTAAGTATTTTAAACGATCGCCGTTATGGAAAAATTTTCATTTTAAAATAGGTTTGGAACTTAAATAAAATTCCAGTTTACACAATGGATATGTATACACAATTGATCATTCAATGCTTCAGTCAGGATTACAACCTAGCTTCTCACACCACTTATATTTTTTGTGCTAATTTTATACGTGAATGGAGGTTAATACAGTTTAATGTCGACTCTGAACGACAGATCTTCTGAGAGGGTTTTTATGATTTTTGCCCGAAATTTGCTGAGCGATAGTCGCCTAAGAAATATATTATCACGTTTCGTTTTGTTGGAGAGGTTTGACCTATCGTTCGAACCTTTCGTCTTAGAAGCCCACATACTTGCTACTAGACTCTTTATTCCTATTCATCTTCATTTAATTTTGTTTCTTTAAATATTGCCTGTGAATTATGTTGACTAAGGTGAGAAATTTTATTTTGTAATTACAGGAAAAGAAATTTTGCAACTGGCTTACGATACTAGATAGATCTTCATTGGAAATCTCGAATAAATTTCGTTTCATGGTGTACGTTTTTGGAATTGTGGTAAGTTTGTATTATTAATAGACTTTTGCTAATTCGATTTGATAGTGTGAACAGTACTGGGTGAAACTTTTATTTCAAATTAAATACGTATCTTCCTTAAAATATTTTGAAACCGTGAACAAACATTTGAAGCTTTTTGAATATCACGCTCCGTAAGAAATTATTTCAAAATTTGCCTGTTTTAGTTTGTGTTTACCAGTCATCGATAGCTGTTTACCGCGAGATTTGGCAAAGAAAATGGAAGCAAGAACATATAGTTTCGGGAAAACGGTTTAAATACTATGTGTTTGATGTAAGAGGCATAAACAAAGTTCAAATTATAATTGAAAATACATATAATGTTCATGAAAGGTAAAAAAACAATTACAATAACAAATCAACTGTGAAGATCTAGAAGTTGACAGACCAAAATTAAATGCAGTACGAGACGGAGTAAATTCAGGAGCAATGCTGCCAGTTGATCGTTGTAAAAAGGACAACACACTTTTGCATTGCATATTGTAAAGCTTGGTCCTTGTAGTAACATAATCGTGTAATTATATTGAAAGAGAGTTTTGTTACTCTATCACCCTATTTTCGGCAAGGTTAGTGGTTATGTGACGGAGTTTGACATTGTCAAGCACATTCTGTTTTTGGTTTGGCATGCAGGAGCAAAGTCTCATGATTAGTCTTAAAGTCGCTGGCCTGGAAAAGAATGGATAAACTGACTGTCTGTCTTTCTCTAAAAACTCAGAACATTTCGATCCTCTCGGAGGCTAAAAACCGAAGAGAAATAAATCTCCCACCCCTTTTGCCGTCTACTCCGCAAGTTTTATCTTTGCTCCACTTATGTTTGCTTCACTTTTTCAGTTTACGAGATCGTAGAGGTTACGTCACGAGTCATCAGAACCCATTGTTTGGCGACTTTAGAGTGTATCGCTGTTTTCAATTTGAGAATCAGAGTGAACTCCTGTAGGAATCCTTTCTGCAGATAACACCAACAAAAAATCCAATGTATTTTGAACTTGAAATTCTCTGCCTTGTAACACACTACTTATCAAAATCTTAACTGTTCTACTCAATTTTCTTAAAAACATCTCATCTCATTGTACAATCCTTTACACAGGACATTCCATTGAAGTGCAAAATTTCTTCTCTTGATGCTTTAGCACGCTCTCCCCTATTTTTTTATAGTGTTCAAGTGCAAGCAAATCTGCTCTAGAAATCATTTGTGATTAAAAGCATCCAAATGGCCCATTATACAATGTGCCATACAATGCTCATCGTAATATTGCCACTAAAGATCATCATGGTGGAAGTGTATCTGGTAGTTTAACACTTAACATACGTTTTAGTGCCAAAACAGACAGAAAATGACAATGAAAACTACAATGACAACGACACTGTGTTTAAGAATGTGAGTGAGAATAATGACATGTGAAGGAGAAGACATGAAGAAGAAATTGGTAGAAAAATAAAGTCAAACATTATCGTCTTCAATTTGAACTGAAGTGGCTGTTGTTGTACAATAAATGTTTCCTTTTGTGTTCGCAAAAGCAAGAGAAGATTTCCTTATGCTTTCCAGCTCATCATTCAAGTGGGTGTCAATTCCTGTTTGAAGTGATTTTATCGAATATATTTTGTCATGATACGTTTGCTGCAATTGTAAAAAAAGGAGGCGTTTATACAATGTAGGAAATGTAAAAAGGATTTTTTTTTCGTATTATTTTGATGGCAGTTTTTAGTACCATTTTGTACAGTTTGTTGCAATTGTTCCAGCGCGAACATGCAGATGAAATGTGTTCACCATATGAAAAGAATTTAAGGAATTATATTCCAACCTATAAAATCTATTTAGTCCCCCGTATTTAAATGTTCTACAGTTTTTCGAATTTCGAATAGCATGGAACCGTGAGTGGTTGTGTATTTTCAGAAACTTGCTATTTTTGGTTTCCAGAATTTAATCCGGATTTGATTGGTTATGCCAATGTAAAAGCCGTCGTCGTCCAGTAGGTAGTGTGATGGCTTATTAGACGCGAAGCCATTGTTCAAGCCCCAGATCAGACACCAAAACGAATATGAGAAAGATATTTCTTCGGCAACTATCTCTCAGCAGATTTCTAGCAAAAACTCTGAAAGCAAATAAAATTTCTATGAAAAGTTTCTCAAAAATCTATCATTCAGACTCAACTTTAAACTGTAGGTTCCACTACTCATGTATAAAATTAACACATACAACGTAAGTGGTGTGAGAAGCCATATCGTAGTAGAGAATTAAGGCTTTTCGCGCTTGTTTCCACCGTACTGCTTCATTACTTCCTTCATGTTCACCAACAGAACCATCTTCTGCACTTTGCAAGGTTATTGAATGCTTCGTTTGGCATTGTGGTAGCAGTACAGCTTCCAAAAGCCTTGCTCGATTGCTGATCTCTTGACATTACTTTTGAAAAGAGATAATAATTCCATGCAAAAATTTTGAGGCAATAAGCACATTACTCTAGAGATTTTCAAAACACTTTATATTGTGTGGATAGTCTTATTGAAACGTATTCTTTGTAGATAAAGGTCTTTGATATTTCAATTTCGATAAGATAGGAAAAGGAGTGATGAACAGGACTAAAAAAATCCCAAGTTCCATGTTGCCACTGTTTTCATTATGATGATTATTATCTGATATTGAGTTAAGTAGATTAGATGCGAAAGACAATTCCCCGATAAGAACTCTTTTACTACTTGCCTCATGAAACAATTCACGCTGCAATGCCCGTACAGGTTCCTGCATACAATCGCTGTCGATTCACATTTCCATTCCCTTAAACCGTCTAAAAACGATTGTAGATTAGTGTTTCAGCAGTTCTGGATGAACATATTTACAGAAATAAAGGAGAAGAGCTTCCATATCCATCACTAAATAATTTCAACTTCTCGTTTCCCCACTACAATATGAAGGCAATGAAGGGAAAGTACCCCGATCATTATAACTATGCCTATTGTGTGAATGAAAATAAAGTAGAAAATCTTTTCCGATCATAGAAGAACGAGATCTAATCGTTATAGCACTTGCAGATTATTTCAAGTATTCTGATCCGGTTTGCTATTGCTAAAGCATACTCAACCTTCTTTCAAAAAAAACGAAAGTCAAAAATAAACAATCTGGTAACCTTGTATAAGAAATAAAATAAATTCTATACTTATTTTAATTGATGGAGATATTTTAAAAGATAACACCATGCTTCACCAGCGTTGTCATCGCTTTGTTTATTCTTCATTTGCCTTCAGTCTAACAACTTCTAGAATCTTAATGTTGATTTGTTATTGTAATTATTTTCTTTTACAACTGCTGTGAGGTTTCTATGTAGTTTTGTTATTGTAATTTAATCTTTGTCTTTCCCGTATTTTCGTTAGTTCTTTGTCGTTATTGTAATTTGTTTTCTTTTTCTTACAATAAGTGCCGATTAATTTTGAAAAAATTTTTGATGAATTTTTTTAATTCTTCTATTATAGACAGATTTGACAAAACTTTCTGAATAAAAATTTGCAGTGGCTTTAGGGTTGCTCTGTTTACCTGTGGCTTGTTAGGGATTACATAGCTACACTGTGAGCATACGATACTATGAGCTACTAAGCATGAACGTGCCTTAAACTGAATTTTAGAATAAAAACAGTACTTAAGAGCTCTAACGGCCCTACATCAAAGCGACTGATCTATAGGAGGTTTAAATGCTTAGGACCTTACAGCAATCTTTACTGTGCACTTGTATTTTATGCGTATGCTCACCTAAGAGGAAATGTGTTAGATCTCCTAGGCTTTTCTTCTGGCGTATTTCTTGATTTGAAATGAAAATTAAATTAATTTTCCTTGGACCGTCATAGTGTTTGTTTTATTTGTTCGTTGGCTTTTATAATTTTTCTCACTTTAAACAATAACACTCCCTAAAATGCTTATATTTGTTGTTGTTGTTTTTTTTTAATTTTTTTTTTTGCAATTTTCCCTGTGGAGAATAAACAACCAGGGACAGGGAAAATAATCTTTAACATACAATTTCAATTTTCCTCTTTACGGTACGGATTTTCATTCTTCTTTTTATTTAATTTTTTAAAAAAATTAAATTCACATTCCTTTTCACAAAGGATATCATTTTAATGAATTCAAAACCCCCAAAGAAGGAAGGACGACAGCAACGACAACGACAACGACGACGACGTCGACAACGATTCCTCTTACTGATGAATTAAATAAAATGCAACGAAAAAGAAGAACGAAAAAAAACAACAAAAAAAAAATTAAAGAAATCCAATATGAGAAAGTGAAATAAAATTAAAATAAAAACTGAAAAGCAACAATAACAATAACAACAACAAGCAGGACGAGAAAAGGAATTGTTTACCAAAAAGGCAATAAAAAAAATAGCAAAGAAAAGTCAACTATTGTGCGTCCCCATGCACAAACACAAACATAAACCAACGAAGCGGCCAAAGGAACAAATAAAATGAACCAAACACTTATACTCACATACATACATACATACATACATTGGCTTACAAAGAGAGAAAGAAGCAGCGAAAGGGAGAGAGAGTAAAAGAAAACGCCGTCATGCATACATTTCAGTGACAGGACATGATTAATGGTTGTCATTGCCAAACAAAACATAAAAAATTGTTTTTCTTTAACATCAACAAACACACACACACACACACGCTTACAGATAGACACACACATACACATATATACGTAAATGATGTATCCTTCTTATGGTATATTCGCATAAGGAATTTTTATCGTATAGAATGCATTGCTACTGTGTTTGTGTTTTTTTTTTTTTTTTGTTGAAATCACATCATCAATGTTACAAGCACTACTACTACCGTTTGCCACTACTACTGTTATTGCTATCGTGCTACTATTCTGCTCTTGATGATGTTAATGATGCCAAAGTATGTACCCACAGAAGTTTACAGATTTTGTTTGATTTTTTTATGTGTGTGAAGATAGATTTTAAAATCGGAACTCCCCAGACACAAACCAAGTCTGTTAGCATAGCTGTGTTATGTTATTAACTGAACGCTGATGGTTTTTTTATGTGTTTCTGTATGAAGAAATCAGTCGCTCTGCAATGTTTGCTCTTTACGAGAGCCGTTTAATGTTTGAAAATGCCACAAAAAACTTTTTCCAAGAATTATCGAAAAACATGTTGAGAAAGCGCACTCTCTGCTAAGGGTCGCTCTTCCTTACTTCTTATAACCTGGGATCTAATTTTGATTACAATACGATGATATTGGTTATCGAAAACGTTCTTCTAACCTCCTAATTCTTCTCACGAAGACATAATGATGTTTTACTATGTAGTCTTTAGTAGATTAAATGCCATATTTTTAGGTTTCTCTTCCAGGCTTTCAATTCCACAATATTTGTGAACTTTTTGGACACCATATTTGTAACTAATGTTGATGAATTGCAAGCTTTGTCGTTGTGACTCTTCAAGTCTAGACTCTGGTTTATCATTGCGTCCAGATACATAAATAAGTGGTCTTTACAACACTTTAGCCAGGATTATGACCTAGTTTCTCACATCACTTATGTTGTGTGTGTTAATTTTATAGATGAATAGCGGGATCTACAGTGTAAAGTTGAGTCCGAACGACAATTTTTGAATAACATTTCATGGCAATTTTATTTATTGGCTCACGGACCTTTTGCCAGAAGACTGCTAAAAGGAAATCTTAGCTGGGATCTGAACCATGGTCTCACGTTTAATATGCCAACACATTACTTCCTAGACTTTAACCATTTCATTCCGTCCAAATCTTAAATAAGTTCGAAAATTGTCGCCTTCATTGGGTTCAATCTGTCTACTAAATACACTTCAGGCTTATTGCCTAAATCGATGTCGATCAATGTCCATGTCCGATACTACGTTTCTGACACAATTCCGATACCATTTATATCGAAATACTAAAGGCCTAGA
The DNA here is from genome assembly GCA_005959815.1 of Sarcophaga bullata. Classification (NCBI taxonomy): domain Eukaryota; kingdom Metazoa; phylum Arthropoda; class Insecta; order Diptera; family Sarcophagidae; genus Sarcophaga; species Sarcophaga bullata. The sequence goes on along the minus strand of QOCX01000647.1, from coordinate 24,625 downwards.
AGTCGAGAACGATTTCAGTGCCAACATCGCTTATCTAAGTAATTCTCGGCATTGTTTTTTATCGCTCTGAAGCCGATTTGAGTACTCAAAGCCTCTGGAACCGATTGTAATGTCTAATGAAATCGTAGGTTATCTCGTACAAAAACTTTTTCGCCAGAATTTCAATTGTGGCCCTTATTTTTTAAAAAACATTGTGCGTCTTCTCGTGCGTGTTTTCGATCGTCCATCCACTGCAGTAGTGTCATGCTAAGTCATTGGTACTACACAGATTGAGGCGGTAAACCTTTTTCGTGTACAGTCTTTGGTAAGCGATAACAATTTAGAATGAAAAAAATTTTTTTTTTTCTTTTTTGTAAATGGTGGTGATGAACTTTACAGCAATCGAACTTAACGTACGTTAACGTTAATGAAATTACTGTGAATATTTTCAACAGAGAATAGAAGAGAATTCTAAGAAATGGAAAAAAAAATAAAAAAATATTCACGGAAAATGAAACATTAGTAGTTGTGTGCAAAACAACCATTTGACAGGATAACACCATGACACCCTCTTTCTCTCACTCTCTCTCTCTCTCTCTCTCTCTCTATTTACTCAGAGCCTGATGATTTTGCTTTTCCATTCTATTAGCGAATGAATACGTGTATGAGTGTGTGTATCTGTGCTTAAATGAGAGTGTTTTTTTTTCTGTTGCGGATATTGATATCGCGTTACTCATTTTTTCTTCAATTTCTACTTCTTTGTGTGTGTGTGTGCTCTATTCTTGGTGACATGAAATTCCCCAGCAATTTAATGCAATTGGGTAACCTTGCGTTTACCCATCTCTGTTGCTTTTCGAATCGAGTTGACTTGAATAACATTTACGAGCTTAACGATGTACACGTAGTCCCTGAAGAGGGAGGATTGAAAATGAATCGGAAAAGAAAAAATAAGAAAAAAGGACAACACTCCGAGGAGTATTAAATGTAGTGGAGTGAAGTACTTTTTCTGGACAATCTTAGATGAGGTGTACACACTCTTTAGGAGTATAATAGATGCTTCACCACCAGAAAATATGCTTGTATTTCCACTCTGATAACGAATTGACACAACGATAGTATATTTAACAGTAATTTCGGCTTGAATTGTGTTCCACCGTAACCGGGTAGTAGCAATCGCAAGTGCCATACTAAGAGCCGATTGTGATGTAAGAATCGCTCTCTCCTCTTGTGGCTGTATAGTGCATTGCGATACGATGCAGTGTTTATCATTCATATGTTTTATGCACTTTTAAATTCCCCCACGCATTAGAGTTTATTTATACTGTTGGTCTCCGAGGAAAGTGAAAGAATAATTCGCTCATTTTAAATTGATTATTGTACTTAAACTACCATCAGCACAGTGCCTGGGTGAGTAAAGCTTCTGATGCTGCCTCCACACCGATGCAAATACTATTGTAGCTCTTGCTGCTGCCATTGTGTTTATGCGGTGTTAATAGCGTTTCACTGTGCGTTGCGAAAAACCGCGTTAAAATAAAATTTAATTTATTACTCCATTCCATGACATACCAATTCGTTTGTTTTTGTTTTTGTTTTTCTTTAGAAGCACATTTTCATTGAAATTTTTTTCATTTTCCAGTGAAGCTTCTTTGAAAGGCATTGCTAATCGAATGGCGTTTTAATCAATTGAATTGAATTGAAAATTAGAAATAATGATGAAAATGGGATTTAAAATTTAACCATTAAGACGCTTTAAACCGTAAAGTAATGAAAGATGCAGTGTCGTAGACAGTTTCTGGGGTGATGAATGTTTAAACAATTTATTTTCACCTAAAGGGGGGGGGGGGGAGGAGTTGGTAACCCAGCTTGCCAAAGAAAGTATCATCAACAGCATCATCATCATCTCCTCACATTGTATAAATTTAAACATGTTAAGAGTTTTGTTTTCTTCATTTTATTATTCATTTATTGAAAGAAAGAAAGAATGAAAGAAAGAAGGGAAAAAACGTGTGTATGTTTGTATTCTATTTGTAGACAGACCCACAATCAATTCTTATCTATTTAGCTCGTATTATTTCTAAAAAATAAAAAGTATTGTGAAATCATTTATTTTGGTTTGCTTGGTTTTTGTTGATTGCTGTTACCTTCCCTGCTATTGAGATTTCGTTCTGTCTTCCTTTAAGTTGTTGTCCTGGTCTTTCCTGCCTCAGTGTCTATGCTGGGCTTTTCTTTTTGCCATGCTGTTGTGCTATAAGTTCACAGGCCTGATATATTCTGTAAACATTCTACCATTCATTGCTGTCTAGAATAAGTTTTTTGCTCCTTTTGTTGGGAATTGCATATCAATTTAGCAATAAATGTAGCATTATTACACGATAGGTTACGCTACAGAAGGCATGCAGGACGTGTTCTGAAGGTTTTAAGTGGATGAATGAAAGTATTACTGATTGAACTGCCCCTATGGCAAGAACTTAGGCTCTTCCCATCATGTTTGCCTTACACCATCTATCCTTATTTCATTTTTATAATGAATTAGGGCACAGGAAAAGTTCCAATTTATCTTACTAGGATAGGATAGGAAAGACTTGGGTACATCCATTTCATCCAGAGGAATGTATTACAAACGAAGTTTCCTGCAATATCTAGTGTGATCTGTTCCCAATTTCTTGTATGAGCAGTGGTCGACTGACTATGAAATCGTTGTGGTCTAGTAGGCAGTGTGTAACGATTAGACGTAAGGCCACTGAGGCCACAAAACGAAATATAAAAAAAATATTTCTCCGGCTACTTTCTCTCATCAGATTTGAGGCAAAAAATCTGAGAGTAAATGAAATTGCCATGAAAAGCTTTTCAAAAATCCAACGACTTTAAACTGTCGCTTCCGCCACTCCTAAACAATTTGCTCAGGATAAACGGTATGAGAAGCGGGGTTGTAATCCTGACTGAAGGATTGTCATGACCAATTATATAGGTATGTTCTATGTGTATATACCGTGATTTCTCTATTAAGCCCAATCAGTAGTCATCACTCGGCTCTGATAACTAAGGCGTATGTCCTCAATCAGCAAAAACTTTCTTTACACCCTGTACTGGGTCACAGGGGCAAAAGTTGGCGAATCTCTCGTCATTGAACCTGTTACAGTTGATCTATGACTTCCTAAGTACGATAATTTGAAGACTAGAAATGAAACCAAGTACAGAAAAAATAATATTAAGGATTGGAGGACTGGAAACATACCCTAGAACCGTTGCGGAGTCGTTGCGGAACCGTTGCGTATCGGAAGAGTTGGACATTAATTACCCAACAGAGTCATGTATTGCGAACCCTATAACGATAATGAGTTGCAGAAGATTCTGTACTATAATACGGTAACCGTCCGAAGAGTTAGACAGTAATTAACCAACAGAGTTATGTACTGCGAATAATGAGCTGCAGAAGATTCTGTTCTAGAATACGGTGACATGCCAGTGACTTCGCGGTAATTGTATAATTGTATAATAATATAATCCAATTGACCTGGGAAAGTGTGGAACTACACGCAAACGGGTACAACAAGGGTCATCAAAATGTTACTGAAAACATTAAAGGCATCTAAAATTGAAGTTGGAGGAAGTGATGTAAACTCCGTAAAGTCGATCTAAATATCGGAAAGTAATAACCAATTATCGTTTAAATATTAAGAGCTACTCTCAGCTGTCAAGAAGATAATGAAGGAGAACTTAAGCAAAGTAAAGATTATTACTACCAAGGCCAGCTGAGTCAATATTACTGAAAGATTTTGTATGAGAAAGGACCCCAAAAAAATAGGGACAAGAAGGTTCATACTACTGGTGGATATCGAAACATATCTCCACAAGAATATAGCATTACAAGACAACCTACTGCCATAGAATCTGGTGACAAAATAAAACTATTTGAGCTGTCGCATCTTATAAATGAAAACCCAAAGGACCAAGAATAAAATTCTCAAGAAAATTTCAGGGAACATGGTAAAACAATACTCATGAGCAGTGAACCTGTAACCTAAACTGAGATGTATCGTCTGAAGTTGGAAGGAAGGAAATCTCAGGGCACCAACGAAGAGTAATCTGTGGAATACATTGTGTTGAAATTTTCTAGATTTTCCTCGATAATATCGATCGAAAGTAAGTTGGCAGAACTGCATCGCAATTAATAGCTTTGTTAGGGCGGTTTAACGGGAATAAGCCCGCAAAAGATTTCGTACGTATTGATAGAAAAGCCTAGTAAAATGGTGAGGATGGCATATGGCAACTCCGCGCTATATGAGGCGACATCATTGGGAACAGTAAGAATTTTTAAAATTATGCCACGTGGTACATTATCACCTTTGATACCATAGGGTATTCCAAGGATAATTGTATAAAATTTCTTTAAATTTTCTCTCTACAAAAAAAAAAAAAAAAAAAAAAAAAAAAAAAAAAAAAAAAAACCAAGAAGAAAAACAAGCCATACAAGCAATAACATCCTTAATAGCAGAAAAATTTTTCTGTTTGTCTACAATTCCTGTGAATGTTGCATGTCTTTTTTGTTGTTGTTGTTGTTTATTTTCATTTCATTTGTATGAATTCGAACGACAATAATATTCTCTCTGCTGATGATGATAAAAATGGAAAAACTTTCTCAGATTTTTCTCAATAATTTTCTTAACTTTTGTGGCAGCAAACAACATACAAAATTGACATTTTAAAGTTTCTTTTATGCTAACATACTATGCCATACAACCGGCTACTGGTCATTTGTTTGTTTGTTCATAAGTCTGTGGACAGGACCAAAGCAGGACTGTATGGAAAGAACAAAACAGAACCGAAGCTGAATTGTTTATTTTTCCACACAATGTTTATGGCTAAAGAAAAGGAAGAAAAGATAAAGAAAGAATAAGAAAATTTTGTTGTTTTTCTTGTTAATAATAAGAAAAACTTCACATAACGGTATAAATTGTATGTTTTTCTGTTTCTTATTGTTTTCTTCTTCGTTTTTTTTGTTCTTGTTCATGCCAATAAGATAAGAAAAACTAACCTGAATTCAAGCATTCATTCAAGCATTCATTCATGCTTGTTTTTATTCAATTATTCCATCCTTTCCATTCGATACGATTCATTCATTCATTTTATTTGGTTGCAATAACCAAGAAATCTTATTGCAATTGCTGCAATTTCATTCATATTAGAGTTGAGTTTTCTCCTCTCGGTGTTGGGGTGGGGGCAGAAGGGGTTGTCGTTAGGTTCTTATTGAGAAATCATATTGAATTCGTTGTGTTCGTATAAATTATTTATAAAAATTCAATGGAAACAAACAAATTGTAGAACTCTCGTATATTAATTTGAGAAATCTATTGGAAAGAACATTGAAATTCAAGGAATCTGAAAATTATAACGAAAAGAATTGTTCAAAGAAAATAAGAAAAAAAGGAAAAATAAAATAAGAAGACCATACAAGACAAATAATTCTTCGTAATCAAAGAACTGCAAGAATCTTGCAGATACTCTTACCTATTTCATGATAATTTTTCAAATTAAGCTTATAAGGTCTTCCAACAGGGACAACGTTCATTTCACCAAATTTGGTTTTTCAAATGGATTGGATTGTCGAATTTCCAATCCACGTAAGATCCAAGAGCGTTTAATGCATGCCTAAAAGGTCTCTATTTGACGTGGATTTTAGGGTGTCGGCATCCAACAGATGCATAATAACGTGCATCTTTTGGAAGCTACGTCTATCAAGTTGGTAGACAGTTATTCAGTTCCATAGCCAACCAAGTTTGATTAATGGGCGCTAGAGTAGTTGGCAAGTGATTCATTGAAAAATCATCCTCCCGAATGAAACAAATTTCTGTATAACTGGGTACGCGAACGCTTAAAGAGCGTCGAATGTATTCTAAAAAAGTCATTGTTTGGTGTGGATTTTTGATTGTTGGCTTCAACGGATCATATTTCTGTGAGAATAACATTGGACAGCTCATGATTATTATAGAGAAGTACTGTAGAGCACTGATTACCAACCTTTTTTCACCTGAGTTGCGTAAACTGGACACCAACGACATATGGTTTCAACAGGATTGAACATTCTGCGCGGGGGATATAAAAGCACGGTTATCTTAGAATTGAAATAGAATTGATGTGAACTGGCCGCGGAGATCGTGTCATTTGATCGCTTTAGAATTTTTCATGTGGGGTTTTCTTAAGTCACAGATGTATGCGAATAAGCACAAACCATACTGAGGACGTAGTCCATGTTATTAGCGAAATTAAGCCTTAGTTTTGCGCCAAAGTTATGGAAATTAGACTTTTCGGTTGTATTCACTGTAAGTCGTAGCGAACATTGCATATTATTTTCATTTGGCTCTCATTTAATAAGCCAAAATGCCATCTACTAGACTACGGCTATTTCGTTACAATCCCTTTCTCTTGCCAACAATTCCGCCGAAGTGTTCCAATATTCTTGAGTGATATCCTTTTCAAAGACATTACAAGTCTAAGTCTTGCTGTTGTCTTGGTTGGTGCGAATCCTTCAAACCATGTGTTCTCCACTCTCAATTCGTTCATTTGATTAGGAAAAATTAGTACGAATAACACCGTAACGCTTGCGCGAATCACAGCAGTCTTTTGGAGAAAAAATCTGCAGCTTAAACACCACACTATACAGTGGTTTGAGGGGTTTGAAATGAGTTTTTTCGTATTATGCACGGATCTCCTGTGTTGTAAAGTCGAATCGTTCTTCTTGGATCGTATGCGGAAATCATCGCCATCCATCATCCATCGATCTGTACCGTAGATCTTACAGAGAACTTTTCTCTTGAATACTTTCAAGGCTTCTGCGCCCTAAAGAAGCACAGGTAGGATAAGCCAGATTATAAGCTTCGTCGTACGAGAGAACTCTCTGCTACTGAATTGTCCTTTGTTACCTTAATAGCATCTGCCAGCAAGAATAATCTTACGCGAAATAAATTCTCTGACAACATCGAAAGTATAAGTTTCGGCCGTAATATGGGATCTTATATGCCGCATGGCTCAATTTGTCGACAACATAGACTTCGTTTTGCTCTCATTGACTGCCAGACTCATCTTAATAGACTATCGTGCAATAGAACTACAGGCAGTAGTAATATTTCGCATGGTTATGACAAATAGGTAGAGTTGCCAAGTATGTTTTCTAATAATATTTTGACCAAATTTTAATCCTCTCTAATGCTTTCCCTGCTGAGTGTGCAACAGAGGCCCTACAACAATGGTATTCTGTGCGATCAGCTGCCTCTTTATTCCATCTCTAGAAAACTTTTAAGTACTGCGTCCTAAAAACCAAAGTTGTGGTCAGTTAAAGAACTAAAATGTCCATTAAATAAAATGCTTCTGCTTTTCAAACTAAAAATTTCATTAAAATTATCTTCTGCAACCAAATTCTCCAAAATATTTTTGCGAAAATGTCAAAAACGTATTGTGTTGTTGATTGTCAAATCAAGTCCATTTTGGCTAAAATCATATTGCCAAAGAGTCATAGAAACGAAATGCATACCCCAATCAAATTCAAATCAAACCAGAGGGAAGAAAATCAAGAACAAATTATGGGAAAAAAAAACGCATAAAAAATCATAAAAGAAATGAAAAAACAAAGAGAGAAAATATTTGACGTATTGGCTTAAACCAAAACGAAAATGAAAATGAAAATAAAAATGAAAAACGATAAATCTTAGCGATAATTGCAACAACAATAATATGACATGGACATAAACATGGATATGAACAACAACATTAGAACAACAACAACAGTAGAAAAAGCCAACAACTTTATTTTGTAACAACACCAACTCATTTGGAATATTTTTTTTTCGTGTGTGTGTGTGTGTGTGTATGTGTGTGTCTTTTTTTATTGTTTTAGATAAACATGGCCTAAAACATGTTGTTAAAACAGCCCACCCGCAACTATTTTTTCTTGTTTTTTGTTGTTGTTGTTGTTGTTTGGAATTTTGATTTTTCTTTTTATTGGTAGTACGAATAGCATTACCAGGAATATTAATGTTGGCCTAAAACAACGGCTATATGGGACTGACTCTATAGATGAGATGATTATGGAGGAGACAACTTTGACACAAAATGCAAAAACCATACCATTATAGTAAAGCAGGCAACTAACTAACTGAAGGGGGGAAGGGCGGGGGGTGTATAAAGTATGTTTTAATGTGTGTGTTGCCAATAAATTGCAAATCAAAGTCACATTTTTGGCACATGTAGACATATTAGCGTCCTACCCACCAACTGTTTTGTGTTATGATATGTTTTAAAGCTTTTGTTATTGTTGTTGTTATAATAGCTATTCTTGTTGTTGTTGTTGTTGTTGTTGTTGTTGCTGCTGTTATTTTTGCTAGTACTATGGATAAGAAACGTTTGTCTGTCTATAGTGTGGACTTGGGTTTGCATTTTGAATTGTTTTGAACATTTTCATGTGTTTTAATCGAAGAACTGAAAAATACCAACAACAACAACAACAACAACAAATACGGCTTTATAGCCAAGTTTATTAGATACACAACCAATGGTACTTGAACACTTATACGCATACATAAGCATAAGCATGGCTTTTAGACCAACAAATAATGTTTGTACTGAATACTGCCAGAAGGCGTTACAGTTTATCATTCCGTAAATAGGAAGGTAATGCGAATATTCGTATACGATAGACTTTAATTTTTTGTAACCCATATTGGGTAAGGGTAAAAAATAATTTCTTGAATTTGTTTTTGATCTTTTTATGCACAACTAAAGGGTTGTGTATTGGCTTAGTAGACGAGAGCTAAGGCATAAACGCCAGTATCTTGACAACAAAATTTGTTTATAAGCCTCTCTCAGCAAACTTCTGAGAAAAACTTCGCTAGTCAGTAAGTAAGGCCTCCAAAAGCACTCAAAGATCATGGACCTAAGGGTGAACGTAAATAAGTAAGGCCTCCAAAAGCACTCAAAGACCTAAGGGTGAACTTAACACAATTGGCGCTATGTGGCCTAAGTGGATCCATCCATTCCATCCATTTTAAGGGCAGTCATCTCTAGCTATCTACCTACCTATCTAAGGGTGAACATAAAGGACAATATGTGGGCAGGTGAATACCTATGAATACATGACCTCTTACGATTGTATTTATGAGATGGACGAACATTATGAATCTTATTTTATTGCTAGCCAGTGAAAATAGCTTTCTAAAGCTCTCGACTCACTTGGTTAGAGACGTCTCCTTGACGTTACCTTTCCAAATTTCTAAATTAAACGTTATGACCACTACAGAGTGTTTCAAATTCACTATCTCCATTGCCTAATAAATTTACAAGTAAATGACTTGGGCACCGTTTAAGAAAGTATTTCAGGGGCATGGGCATTGATGGAGGAGTGACATTTGTACAACAACATCTCTCTAGCAAATGGTCATCGCACAAAATGAACTTTTTGGTCTGCACATCCACTTGCGAAATGTATGAACAACAATTTAAATACATAATACATAGGGTGACTCAATAATGTGGGTTCTATTTAAAAGATACTCTAACGTGGCAAAACGAGCTGCTAATATCCTGAAGTAAAGCATATTTCACTTGAGTATGTTGACCTGTATCGTTGGAAGTCACCGTAGTCTAGTAGGTAATGTGTTGGCTTATTAGACGTGAGGTCGTGTTCAAATCCCAGCCCCCAGATATAACAATATACGAATTAGTCAGTCAACATACTCTTTGGCAGCACCCTGTACAATTCCTAATGGTGATATGCGTTGTGTATAGGTATGGGTACATCGGATTCCTTTCAGTAACCCACCTACTGCTTGTTTTTGTCATTTGATGTCTGAGTATTTTATGACATTTTTGGTTATTTTGCCACATGTTTCCAATACACACACTCGTTCACTCGCTCGCTCGCTCGTTCCTGGAGTATACAATATAAGGAAAATTGCTTTAAAACTTGTACAATTTCCTTTATTATTATTGTTGTTGTTGTTGTTGTTGTTGTTATAGCTACTCTTCTTGTTGTTGTTGTTGTTCATTACGTAAATGTTTCATGTACATGTTACGTTACGTGTTAAAGCAAATTTTGTAGGTGGCTAAGGCGTGCTAGTGCAAGCAGCTACGCAAATGACCAGAAATTTTCTTTGTTTGGCTACCGTTATACAGAAGATGTAAGAGGTCACCGGGAGGTAGAGCAAAAGGAAAGGTCACTTAGACAGTTAAGAATAGTTGGGAAAATATATATCTCAACTCCCCCCACCCCGCCCCCACTAGAGTACACCACCCAATTGAATACACATACGTAATCACGCATCACACATTATAAACGTATCGACATATTCATTCGGCTTGTTCTTCTTGTTGTATTTGCTTTAAATATCACAATCACAATTTGACATGACATTAGAATGAGTAGCACAAATGTGGTTCACAGAGAAACATGCTAAAGCAAGAGAGACAGAGAAAGAGAGAGAGAGAGAGAGAGAGAGAGAGGTGGGGNNTTTCATTAACTGTAGGTGTAGCCCGGCTCAGTTGTCATCTTATCGTACGTACGTAGCAATATTATTAGTTTTGTGGTACTTGGCAACGACAATGTGGTCAAAGCTGGAGCAAACGCAAGAGGAGGAGGACGAGGAGTAGGACAGCCAAAGATGTTTACAATACTCTGATCGTTTGACAGAAAATTTTGTTTAAAACCTTTTCGTGTACTCATGGCATGAGTATACGTGTAGTACGTGTAGAGCTGGTTAGCTGGTACATTCGGACATTGTGGACTATTTTGTATTCTGTTGTACTCAAAGTATAATTTGATGTCTTTCCAATAACCAACTATAAATGTGTCTTTCATATTAAAACATTGTCATTGTCAAGCTCTGCTCTCATTATCATCCAAAATAGCAGATATTCATGCCGAAAATTTTTGAAACATTATCGAACGCAACTCAACGCAACGCATTTACATTTGCATTTGCATTTGCATAAGTTTTCTTTTACTTCTGCTTCTGCTGTTACTCTTGCTTCTGCTGTTGCTGCTGGTTCTTATTAACCCCTCTCTCTCTCTCTATTACAAGATAATGAGAATACATGTTCAACAAAATATTTGAAAACTCTCAAAACTAAATGACTTTTCATGTCACGTGTCAATTGTGCCATGTATTCGTACATACGTACATACGTCGAGGACATTTGTGCAAAATTTTACAATCACAGTGTCATTAAGTAAATGAGTGGAGAGTAGTTAGATGGACGTCTGATGCTGTTTTGTCGTGACAGACGCACTCTTGTAGGTGTTACCGGTACATGTTCTTACACATACGAGCTGTGTTGTGTCAATTTGTTGTAAGCGTTAGTTCAACTTACAAAAACTGGGCGTTATGTTGTATTTTTTGTTTCTCCTTTTTTTTGCTATCCTTTTTAACACATTGTTGTTTTTGTATTCACAATGCCTCTTAAATGGCATATGAATCTCTAGAATGATGGCCATTATCTCAATTACTTGTAATTCATATTTAAGAAATTCAAATGCAATTGAAAAAGGTCATGGATTTTTTTTACATTTTATTTCGTAAGCAATGAGTGAAGAGGATAATGCAGTAATTAACTGGATTAATTAAAAGCTGATTGGTAACTGTTGTTCAGGATGCCGTTCGGTAAACTTTTTTGGGTTCACTTCTTTTAGTTTTTAAAATGTAATGAGTAAAGTTTAGGTTGGGAGAGTGGTATTCAATCAAGTTCCCTATTTGCGACCTGTGACCTTGCCATCCTGACAAAATTGAGGATGCAGTTGACAGTAAAGATATCTCTCTCTCTGTGTAATACTTGGTAAAGGTGTCGATATCCCCTAATCAGAAAGCCTAAGCAATTGTCTAAAGCAACCCAATAAATCCGTAAGGTCTTGAAACCACTACTAATGACCCAAAGGACCTTAAAATCATAATTTCCTATGCTCTACTGATTTTTCAATACTTAATTGGTCATTACAACCTTTTAGACAGGATTACCACCCACGGGTGTATGTGTGTTTTAACTTTATTCATAAGGGCCGACTCCGAACAACAAATTTTCAAGAGACTTTTCATGGCGATTTTTTTACTCAGAGTTTGCGCCAGAAATCTGCTGCGAGGAAGTCGCCGAAGAAATATTTTTTCACATTTCGTTTTGTTTGCCTTGTCTCGGCTGGAATATGAGACACGACTTGACGTCTAATAAGCCAAACACACAACCTACTAGACTACGGCGAGATCTAACGATTGGCTCGCATTGCTGTAAGAAGTCCTAACAAAGTGGCCTGCAAAGTGTGGGAGTTTTTTTGTAGGTCTTTGGTGAGGTTTTTCGAGCCAAGTTAAGCAAGAGATTGCTCTACACTGGCAGATTCTAGGATAATAGGGTTGCCATTTGTCTTTTTTTATGTGTAAAAATATCTTGGTTTTTAGTATGGTTGCTGAGGTATAGAGTTGAAATAATTCCATTGGGTCAAGCAAATGATTGCTCTACACTGACAGATTCTAGGATAATAGGGTTGCCACCTGTCTTTGTTATGTGCGAAAATATCAGCTTTTAGTATGGTTGCTGTGGTATAGAATTGAAATACTTTCATTATTGTCCCCGCAATGTCTTTCTATGATGTTGGTTGTTTATGTCATCCTCTCTGCGGGAATTAGGGGCGTTCTGATTAGACATTTTTCGCCTTTTTTTTTGTGGTTTAGACTTGAATCACTATACTATACCCTCTCAAATATCGAAATTTAAATTTTCAAATTGCCAACGGCAAATAATCAGGAAAAGTAGGAACTTATGTTGTCTGCCCTGCCCGATGGCAAGAGAACAGTGGATGGTTCGATGTCATAAATTTTAAAGTTTTAAAGGAAGTTAAATACTTACTTGTCATTACAACTTTTTTATCAGGATTACCAAACTTAGTTCTCATATCACCCATGTTGTGTGTGTTAATTTTATCCATGAGTAGTGGGACAATCAGCTTAATGCTGACTTCTAAGGACAGATTTTTGAAAAAATTTTCATGGCAATTTTATTTTACTCGCAGAGTTCTTTCCAGAAGACTTCTAAGGATAGATTTTTGAGAAACTTTTCATGGCAATTGTATTTCCTCTTAGAGTTTTTGCCAGAAGACTAGTGAGAGGAATTAGCGAAATTATATTTTTTCGAATTTTGTTTCGCTTGAGATGTCTGAGCTGGGGTTTGAATCACGACCTCAAGTCTAATATGCCAAAAAACTACCTATGGCGACTTGCCAGATTTCCTGAATCGTTCTTTCGCCTGCTTCCATATGAGTTTAATCCGNNTATGTGGTAAATGACACAACAAACCTTTGCGGCTTTAGAACGAATTTGTTTTTCTGTAAGGCTTTGTGTTGTCCATTGGCTTATTGACCACGAACTGATGACCTCTATTTGAAAAATTAGTGATTTTCGGATTCCAGCCTTTTTTCGGTATAACGGTATATAATTTATACAAGAGTTGCCAAGTAGTGAGTGAGAAACACTTTGTTTTCTTTAAGTTATCCTGCCTTAGTGAGTTCTGAGGGTTTTTTACTTCTCTTTCCTTAATTTTGTTTTTTTTTTCTTGCATAAGATTTCTGGTATCAATTTGTCATTTCAAATGAAAATCCTGTGACAAAAAAAAGAAAAAGAAAAATATTTTGTGGAAAACATGTGATAATTTTTATAAAATTTGCTGCCGCTACATTAACATGCAAATACGGCAACAAAATACATAAACGACTGCAATAAGAAATTTAAATGAGAGACAAACAAAAAAAAAACGAATAGAGTGTAGAGGAAAAGGAATTCCACCTAAAAGAAAAAGATTAAATGGATGATGGAAGAAAGAGAAAATGCAAAAAAAAAAAACAACAAAACAAAAAACATTCAAAAGGGAATGTGTGAATTGCGTAAATAACACGATGGATTCATAGCCAAATAACACTTGCCACTTGCCACTTTTCATATTTGCCCATGAACGAGAGAGAAAAAAACAGAAAAATTGGAATACAAGGACAGAAGTGAGAATAAAAATCTCACGATAAAAAAAAAAAGAAAAATATTCGAGAAAATTTCTCAAAAAAATTTTTTTTTCATGTTCTGTTGAAATATTCATACCAAGTGAAATGCACATTGTTTGGGGGATAGGAGCAGGAGCATGAGGCTGGCTTGTTGAGCTGGTGAATGTTGGTTTGAATACGAAATGAAAAAAAAAAAAAAACTTGAAATGAAACATTCAAAGTGTTGTTTTTTTTTGTTTTTTTTTTTTGTTTTTCTTGAGGGGTTGAAAACTGTGTGCTGTGTGCTCCGAGTTTATTCGTCTATTTGTGCACTTGTGCTATTGCTGGCATTGCTGTTGCTGTTGTGGATTTTTCCAAGATAAGAGAATTATTCTGTCAACCGGAATGGATATATGTGAACGCGCATTTAAATTGGGCAAAAACGTAATACTCTATAACACATCATTATAAAATTCTTTCAACTGCCCCTTCCTCTGCCTCTGCATACAGTTTTTTAAGCTTTCGTTAGTCCTTGCCGGCTTTTCTTTTTTTCTTTCTATCTCTCTCTCTCACTCTCTCTCGTTGATAGTCGTTGTCGTTGTTGTTGTTGTTGTTGTTATAAGCAAATTTCATTATATCCTTTTCGTGATATGCCAGGAATGAGGTTTCAACAAATTTTTCTTTCTTATTCGTTTTTGTTTTTGTTTTTGTTTTTGTTTTATTGCTACTTGCCTCTGTTTGTGTTGCTGCTATAATAGTATTATGCTTGCTTGAGCGTATATGTATGTGAGTTTTGCTCATCATTGGTTTATTTGAATATTTTTTCTCCCGGCTAAAGAAAGAAAGAAACGAATATCAGTGAGAAGATGCCCAGAAATGCCACAATGTGCCCCCAAAAAAAGAAAAAAAAAAACGGAAAAAGCAAACATGGAAGGTCATTGCATTGAAAAATTGGTGTGAAAATGCTTAAAGATTGTCTTTATAAAACTTGAAAAGGATTTTATTCCTTACACGATTCTATATTTATTAGGGGTATTCACTTAAAACAGAAACTAAAGTTTTCCATGGTTTTCTTCCATGGATTTCTTAAATGATCTGAGAATATATTACTTGCAGCTAACTTCCGATTACATTCTTGCTTTGTAATGCAATCAGGCCTCATAGATTTCATTAAAATGGTTCTTATCGTGTACTTTAGGCGTGTTAACCCCCTCAATTTGATATTGATGCGTTTCATCAATTCAACGACCATCAACGGGATTAAACTAGCCTTATTTGTAAGGGAAAAGTATTTGGAGGTCATTTAATCCTGAAGGCATTATGTAATGAAGGCTGATAGAGAACACCATGTCGCTTTAAATCTATAAAAAAAACGCCGCAGGCAATATTTGGCACTTAGAGCTGCCATCGCATATTGTCTCCATCGGCCATGGTGAAGCTCAACTTACTTTGTTTCATGAACGGTTTGTAAAAATCAATGCCACTACATACCGATAAAGAGAACGTGCAGATAGTCAGCCATGCTGATTACTATTAGACTCTGTTCCACTCCTATTACGCCATTTTTTGCTGTTCTCAATTGATTTCTTTAGGCCTTCTATTGAAGCAGAGAGTGGGTGGCAGTAAGAATCAATGAAATTAAAATCTGGCTTATTCGTGTCGATTACAGGATTTCTTATAATATTCTTGGTAGAAAATTTTGTCCGATCCGAAGGTGCTGAATATAGTATGCTGTGGGCTGTGTATGAATAGTTTTAAATTTTCGTATAGGCTGTCTGGCTAGGCAGTGTTTTTTAGAGGCTAGGGTCATGGCATTATTCAAACAGGTATATCATTTACAGGATAAGCGTTTTTTCTTGCCAATCGTTTAATTTACTTGGAAAACTGTAATCAAGTCCTCACGAATTTCACCTCAGTATCGATGATCGCCCATA
The DNA here is from genome assembly GCA_005959815.1 of Sarcophaga bullata. Classification (NCBI taxonomy): domain Eukaryota; kingdom Metazoa; phylum Arthropoda; class Insecta; order Diptera; family Sarcophagidae; genus Sarcophaga; species Sarcophaga bullata. The sequence goes on along the minus strand of QOCX01000647.1, from coordinate 8,713 downwards.
AGTGCCCGGATTTCTAAGGGTAATTTCGATAATTTTACGAAATTCAAAATTTGTTCTTATACGGGTTCTAGGACACAAAGGGATATCTTCGGCAACTATATAGGTAATGTACTGATTAAGAATGGTAGAGAGCTCATAATCCCGACATGTTCCAGGGACATAAGGTGTTAATTGCCTTATTGCCATACTACTAGATGAGATGGTACCTACCATCATGCTGCCAATTCCAAAAAGCATCCTTGAAAAACAGAGAGCTCCCAATCCCGACATGTTCCAGATTCAAATTGCCTTATTCCCGTATTACTAGATGGCACGTACCATCATGCTGCTAATTCCAATGAGCATCCTTGGAAAAAGGCCGGAGAATACTTAGTTTTTCTTAGGCATTCTAGCAATATGACAGGTACCATCACGTGAGTGCTATGTGTTGTTGGAGTGATATGGAAAAGAAGATGACTGTCCTTAAATCCTATGAGCATCCATTACACTATTGCGGTTTTCACTGGCCACTGTCCTATTGCAAAGCATACCCCTAGACTTAACATTGCCTGGAATGACTTCTGCGGGGGCTATAGGTCTGACATGGAGAAAGAGTTCATAATTCACGTCATGTTTCGGTGTGGACTTCTTTCAAGGCTTTTTGACCTTAAGAGCTTATGGAAAATTGTAAAGCACTTCAGCACAATAAGACACTCGTGTCACTATTTTCTTGTTCAACATAATGGGTTACATTAACCACAAAAGGTGGTCACATCGCTGTAATCTAATAGGTAGTGTGTTGGCTTATTAGACATGAGGCCACAGTTCAAAACCCAAGTCACACATTTCCAACAAAACGAAAATATGAAAAAATATTTCAGCGGCAACTTCTCGTCAGGTCAGATTTCTGGCAAAACTCTGCCAGTTTCTCTTCAATCTTTGCCTCCCTGGACCGAACTAGATTATTATGAAGTCTAATTGTGGGAAATGCTTCGAAGTCATCTAGAACCTACATACTGAGCATAGCACTGCAAGAAGGAACAATAGATCTTGGAACGGGAGAAGGAGATCTTGGTCTCAGAATAAAACATTACGAGTCCATGGAGAATCTTGCAAGTATCTTCAAAGCGAAAGTCTATGCCATCAGAAATATATGCCTAATCCAACTTAAATATGAGGTGCCAAAGGCAGGGTGCAGCAGTGCTATCTGACATCAAGGTCATCATACGAGCACTAGATTCTATGGGCTTAAATGAAAGATAGTATGGAAATGCCTGCAAAAGCTACAGCGGCTAGGTAGGAATAGCAACGTTACACTCTGCTTGCTGAACGCTATTGAAAGTCATCCATGTAATCAAAAAATTTTTAAGAAGCAATCATTCCGCGAGTATATTAAAATTGTTCTTAAAAATGTTCCACACAAATCTGTCGTTCAGAGTCGACTTTTTAAACTGTAGGTACCGCTACTCATCCAGATCCTGACTAAAGGTTTGTTCACTACAACATTTATGTATGTATGTATGCCGCATCTTTTACCATGGTTAAGTGTGTAGTTGGTTATGTGTCTAGACTACAGTTCCGAGTTCAAATCCCAGCTCTGCTGGAAAAAAAACATTTTTTTCTTCTGATGTCCCCATTCAACAGTTGTCTTGATCTGAGCTTTGAGAGTGGATACAAGTTTTACACCCAACATGTTTGGTGTGAGGAGGCTAGACCGTTATAATGACCACTAATGTACTCATCTATGCATGCAGTAAATACCAGCTTGTCTTTAACCATAACAAAATATTTTTGTTTGCCATTGAAAATTTTACTTTCCTAAGAAGTATGCTCTCCCACTGTATGTAACAATTGTAATCCCGCTAACTGATAGACAAATTGCTTTTCATACTGTATGACCTTCATAGAAAGCCATTAATAATCTTATCAAGTGGGTTTAGAGATTAACAGCAGCCCACACGGAATATCTGAGTATGTATGTATGGGCTGATGTATGGCCAATACGAAATGATTACAAAGCAAAAATAAGACTAAAAAAAAGGAAGCGAATATATTTTCATTTTGATTTTCGTTTTCATTTTCATTTTCGTTTTCATTAATTTATTGGCAAATTAGTTAAGCTAAAAACAATTTTATTTATGACCTGTTTGTTTAACAAGTCTTATAAAAAGGAATTTATGCCACAACCTACTCCCACAGAATAACTGGCAGGCAAGGAGAGAGAGAGAGCAAACAAAAAAATTGTAAAATAAATAACAGACACAATGGAATAGAAGAAAATGAATAAAAAAACTACCGAATAAATTGTCTTTAAAGAAAAAAAGCAAAAAATTATTAGAAAAATAAAGAAATGACAACGAATCGAACGAATTACGCACATCTACACACATCACATCATGAAAAAGGAAATCTGTTTTCTGTAGAGGAGGTTATTTGGAGGATTTAAACAATAATTTGAAATTGTAACGTATATGCTACTCATCCTTCTCTTGGCTATACGTTCGTTTAGTTTATGTCACTGACTATGTTGTCAGTGGGCGTTATCGTACAAATGTCACCAACAAATTGAGCATAAATGAAGAGAATCTTGGGGCAAGAAAACAAGAAAAAGAAAAGAAATGAAATGAATTGGTAAACGATTTCAAAATGCAGAAGATGTTCGATGTTGGATGGCATCAATTATAACACTAAAATGTCACAAGAGCATATATTCTGTGTGTATGTGTGTGTGTGTGTGTGTGTGTGTTTGTGTGAATGATGATGATGACTTGTAAGGAATTATTAGTGGGACGGTATAACAGAACGAACAAACGAACGAATACAAATGCTGAATGATGATTTTGCTTTATTTGTTTAGTTTTTTCCATTTCGATTTTCATTTCCATTTTCCTTTTTTCTTTTCTTCATTCTTAAAATGCTGATTCGTAAACATTTGCAATTTCTTATTGCTGCTACAACTACAACGACAACTTATTGTTCTTTACTTTACGTAACCATTTCCCCTGTCACTTTTTCTTTCCGTTTCCAGTCCATTCACATTCACATTCCTATTCATATTGTCATTGCTCTGTTGGCTCTGTTGGCTTTGGCTGATGGTTCGTTATTTAATGCTCAATCAGCAGATTTCTTGTTTAGCGCACAGCATTTGCTAAAACAGCATTTGTGTACATACAGCATACAGCATATAGCATGGCATAGCGTAGCGACGACATAAAAACTGCTTGTTTAAGTGACAAATTTGACATTAACAGAGTTAATAATTCAACACAGGGCCAAGAATTTAACAAATGAGACAAACGTACATACATACATCCAGTTCGCTGGTCTATTTTTCCAATTTTTTTGATTTATACCCGGTATTAACGTATTAAGTGAGAGAGAGAGATAATCCTTGACTTTTTGTATTTTTGGGTGGAGGTGGCTTGCAGAGAAATGCCTGAGAGGTAGAACTTATTCAATGAAAATCATAAAATTAAAATAATTTGAATACTTAAAGCGAATAAAATTAATAACGTATCATGTTCTAGACAATCTCATCAATGTCTTTAACTAGTTTGTCACAACCCCACTGGTTTACTCAACAAGTTGGAGGACTTCGGTAGCAGTTTAGTGTTGCTTCGATGTGCATTCCACCTTGGGTCTTTCGTCTTATTAAATTTCTCGCTTTTTTATCTCGTTCTGTCAAGGACAATTTTTTCCTTTAGTAGTTAGTTCCTTTACCATTTTCTCTATGATGATATATGACGTCAGACGTCCAATTCTTAGTTTCATGGCTTCTCCCTCGTTTTGGCATCATTTGTACTGAAAGCAAGTATGATATGAATAGTCTTACTTGCATATACAGTATGGTGAATTTATTCATTCTTTCTAAATATTTTCTGTCGTCGCATGAGCTTAAAGTGTTATTATTTTCGGCTTTTTACACGCATAGAGCACGTACATCAACAATGTTCGTTAGGAAGAGCGTAAAATTGCATTCAGTTGCTTGGCAGCTATACACCCAAAAAAATAATACAGTAGGATTCTCTATTTTCCAATGAGATTCACTAATAGCAATGAGAAATGATCTCTATTTTGGCAGAATATTTGTCAAGTTAAATACGCAGTCTTTAGGATTTTGGCGCTGTACATTTTTTCTATATTTTCCACTACCATTATAGGTTACACTTGAAAATATTACTAACAATTTTCCTCTGGGTTATACACATGCTTCTCACAAATACACCCACACTTTTATCATATTCTTTTTTGTGTCGACGCCGGTTTATGTGTAATAACTTACATTGCCATCTTTTCTTTTGATTCAACTCTAAGTATGAAAGTTTAGTTAAGCCCTTTACGTTTCTTTTCCTTCAACATTCCATCGACATTGCCACTTGTAGCCTCTAAGCAAACTGAGCTGGATTGTTCGATCTATCCACAACTTCCATTATTCCATTCTTATTAAGAGGTCTATTGATAACATTCGTGATAGGATTTGTACAATCCGTGCTGATATCGTATACCGATTACTAAGTGCGGATGTTAGTCTCTGTACTGTCTGCCATATTCGCATAGCCGTATCTCTTATCTCGCGTTAAGAGGTTAGTGTGCTACTACCGTGAAGTAGTACTGTATATGGCGGTTAACTTTGAGCCTGATTTCTCACCGTATTCTCTATTATTAACTCTTATGCTAACCTCCGTAGAAGTACGATGCAGCAGCTTAGTTTTTAGTACATGGTCGCCATGCTATGTCTTTGTCTAGTTTTCATAACTTAGGTTAGACAAAGTTGTGAATCTTCTTTGGTTCCGTTTTGTATTGTAGCTGCAATGTCATCTGCATAATCAGCAACCAAATCTCCCTCCCCCAATGCTTTAAGACTTGCAAACTTCTGGGCATAAACCAATGGTTTAACAAAGCTGCCTGAAAAGTAATTCATAGACGGTAATATGCATGAACGTTGGGGCCAGTAAAGAAGGCCATTTCTGAAAATAAAGTTTATTTACGTATTTTTTAACTACAAATTATTACAAGCGAAGTGACGAACATCATATGTTCGATGTAGTGTAACAGACCGAATAGAACCAATGACGCTCACAGCAATAGACTAGTAAACTACCTAATGGTAGTAGCGTACTATTGACAAACCTGGAAAGAAAGTTGTAATCAAATTGACTTCGAAATGAATAGATTGCTAAGCGGTCTGTATGTTACATCGTCTTGTTGGAAGCAAATGAAGGGAATAATTTATTCATTCAATATAACCGCAGCTACTTCTTCATTTCGAAAGAAATAAGAACAGATGGTAGCAGCAGCGTGTAAACCTCAAAAAACAGTAAATTTTAATGGATGAACAATTACAAATTCATTAACAGCTTGAGAACTGTTTTCACTTTAAATGTCCGGTTTTTGCTTCTGACTTACAGCGATTTAGTCGGGATTACAACCTAGCTTCTTTCAGCACCCATATTGTGTGTGGGTGTTTTACCCAGGACCTGTTGACTACGAACGATCGCTTTTGAGAAACTTTTCGTGGCAATTTTATTTACTTTAAGGGTTTTTTGCCAGAAAACTGTTTTGCCTAAAGAAAGTATATTTTTTTAAAGCATCTGAGCAAAGGTTTGAACCACGATCTCTGCTCTCTGAATAACTTATTGATCTTCATGATTTATCCAAAATGATCTTCAACAAACAAAATTCTTTGATAAATTGAGCCCAATTAGTAGTCATGCAATGGAAATGATGGTACTTTGGCTTCAGTTGCTATACGAGCTGTATTTTATAGGCACATAAGCAAAGATTTTTAAACAACATTTTTCATAAGATGATCATCGTGCTACAACACAACAGTAACCTTCTATTCCTTTGGCATATCTTTTGTGTCTTTTTGGTCATGGTCATGTGTGATGAGGATCAGTGACTGCACGAATTGCTAAGTCTCTAAGCTCTTTATGTTGACGAATTGCTCTATGAAGAAAGGGAACAGATTTACTTTTTCAGGGTAAGTTTTTACAATTTGGAAGCTTTGTTCTGACGTTAAAGTATTCATAATAACTTGCCATACTTTACTGAACAGTCGTTCTCATTTTCCTAACCATCACTATTATGATCGATAGTTCCCCTGCAATTAAAAAATAAACGGCAGTTGCCATTGTCTGACCAGTTTTTCTTATACTTTCTAAAATTGGTAAGAAGTCTTTAATTTTAAGCTGACGTATTCAAGCATTGTTTTTAAAACCGAAGGGAAATCTAATTATAGTTCAGCAACATCTTTACTTAATCAATAATCTTACCACCCTTTTTAAATACCTGAATTTCGTTCAATTATTTGAACAATCTTTCAAAAATAATTTTGATTTTCATTGTCAATTTTTTTCATTAACTCTCCCTCCTCCTTGAAACACAATATTGTTGTTCTTAGTAATTTTTTCTTACACGCTTACGAATGAAGATAAAAATCCATTCATTTCCAAATGAATTCATTACAACAAAAAAAAAAAAAAAAAGGAATTGAAACAGAGAAATTGCGCGACAAAATGTCACAGACAACATCATAATAATGCAGGAATCTTTACGCCATAAATGTTGAGAAAAAACACAAAATGATAGAAAGGAAAACAGGAACTATAACTGTAGCAACAAAATTAAAATCAGCCAAATAGCATAAAAAGTGGTAGAGAGAGAAGAAGAGATGAAAGGATAATGTATTTGAAGAGTAACAGAGAGATTTTTTGTGTTGTATTTACTGTTAAGCAAGCAATGTTATGCGACTTTTTGACTTCCGTTAAGCTGATGTGTTTCCGTTTCTTCAAACAAGCGAATTTCATAAAAGTTAAATAAAATAAATCAGTTTCTGTTAACAAAAAAAAAAAACATACAAAATGAGCATATAAAAATAGAAAAGAAAAAGAAAAAGAAAAGAATATAAGAAGGCCCTTCCCGGAAATAATAAAAAAAAAACGAAAAATCCTTTTACGTAAAAAATTTTTTGTTAAACATTCAGTTCGTTTTCGTTACCATTGCCTTTGTCACGCAATACACCGCTACACTGATGATTTTTAAAAAAAGACCCTTATACTCTGGCATACGTATGAGTATGGTCACAGTCCCCAATATGTATATCCTTTTACTTTTTTTTTTTTCTTCCGTTGTTGTTCAGAATTTTTTCGCTTGTGATTTTTATCATTTTGATGTTCATTTTAAAGTGAGTGACGAAATATAAACAGGGATAATAACAATAATAATACAACAACTACAACTACAATATCAACAATCATATGTATATGT